>APFE031750288.1:15033-38539 GCA_000404065.3 Pinus taeda
TGTTGGACACCTAATCCTAAATGGGTTAGTGTGGAAGCTAAACAGACTAAGCAGTCCAAGAGACCTTGGGATGTGAATCCCAACGGTCACCACATGTACTATAAATGTATATCAAATTGTTAATACAATTGAATTGCATGCTTTATCATTTATATCTTTCTCGCTCCCCATGTCTGTTTAACAAGCTTGTTCATATATGTATAAATATAATCGCCCTTCTCCATCTTGATTCTTCGAAGCTTATCCTTGAGCACCAATTTCCTTTGGTCGCTACTATTCTGGTAGAGGTCCTTCAATGTCTTCCACATTGAAAATGGAGTATCCTTCCCATGGAGACTTGAGACAATATGGTCTCAAACTCCCTCAAGGATGATCCATCTCACCTTCGCCACACACTTCTTCCACTCAGTCTTCTAATACAACCTCCATTCTATCTTTCCATTCTATGTAATTTGAGCTACCTCCCAAGGCATACTTGGGTCTCAAGCCATATAATGCCATTGGCCAACCTTGAAGTATGATAAGAATTTGATTTGCACCTGCAACCCCGAACTTCAAACTTCGAATTCTCTTCTCAATATATTGTTCACAACTCCGATAAACTTGGCTCTGATACCATGTAGAAAATTCTCTACAAATCCAACTCTGATACCATGTATAAATTTCTCTACAAATCTCGCTCCTCTGAGACCATGTAGAAAATTTGACTATAGGTTAACCCAATAATGAAATATAAATCAAAGTAGAATAATATAACCTACTTCTACTATCAATTTGTGGAAGCTTAAAGATCGAGCTGAACAATATAACTAGAAGAAGAAGAATCAATTGCACAATACACATGAAAATACTTTGGGGAAAGACTCAGCTAAAAACCCCACTATCTGTATTATCATAGAAGGTGGAAATACATAGAGATTATACAAAGCCTTAGCTCTCATAGTTAACCAGCTCTCAGTGCAATCCTCACAGATGCTCACAGGCAATCCTAGCTTCTCATAAGCCTTACTCTCTACCCTCCAAGCTCCTATTTCCTTGTGCTATTCCTCTGGGATGATCTCCTTCAACCAAGTGGAAAAGCTCGATTTACTAAGTGGATGATCTACTAATCTCACACACTGTTAGAACTATGCAATACTCGAGGAATGATTCCTTCTGCATGCATGAGTTTTCTTTATAGGAAAACACATGCAACTGATAGTACACTGTCCTTGACTTTAATCTCAACTGGGCCTTTCTCAGAATAGACATGCATGAGTTTCTGATGAGGGAATCTTCGGTTAACTAGAGTACACTAGTTGAGTGCATGCATGCATCAACTGACTGTTAATTCTCTATTAGTTCCTCAAACAGTTTGGAACTAATTTAACTGGACTTAACTCAATAAATTGAGTTAACTAATTACATCTCAAATATAACTCAATCTTATCTCCTTAATTTAAGGGATAACTCTTGCATGACTTCAGAAAGACTTCTAACTTGAATTTCTCCAACTAATTAAGTCAAAATAACTTAACTGATTATTTCCAAGTAGTTGTTAAGACTAAATTTGATTTTAATTCACAATTTAATTCAAGGACAAATTAAATTGGAATATTCTTGTTGCCACATTTCAACAGCACGAACCTAAGTCTCACCCGAAGTAGTATGGGGTGATGTTGGAACCAAGTTTCCACACCCTGAGATGGTGTTGATGTCGATTTATTCCTTCTATTCCTTCTTTCACACATGTCATTAAGTTCTAGGGCTCTGTCTTCCTAACCCCTTATTCCTCCCTTCGATACCTCTTTGAAAGGGTACGGCTGGCCTTCGCACAGCCCTAACCTTCGATTCAAATACTTTCATGCTGCTAAGGTAGTGTATTACACAGATTGTCAAGTTATCTTAAGAATATTATTTATCTTATTAAACAAGTATAGTTAGCACTGCGTAAACAGATGTTCTTACTTACGTTCTCTTAACCAATGAAATTACATACATCCATGCATCATATAAGAATTATAAATGAAATTCATACATAAAATGTCAAGATGCATTAATAGGAACAAAGACATGGAATTTGCAGAATACTTCTCTTTATTGATATCTTCCAAGTGATTACAAACTTTATCCACCCTGTGCACACAACTGTAGGGGTCCGCGCACTCAGCTACGGACTTCCACCCTAGGCCTCTGCACACTTAGCTGCAGAGCCTCTACCTATGCTACGACCTGAAACTTAGACTTCTTAATTTAGAGCTATGACTCTCTTAGACTTCAACCATTCACTCCTAAACTAATTAGAGCTTAGCTCTTTTTATACAATCCCATGGTACGCAGACCATGGGTAGATCTTTTACAGCTGACTTTACTTTACAAAACTAAGGGCAGACAACCCTTTATGACTCACGACACCTTCACGGTCCGCGACCACAAAATGCAGAGACTTTACTATTTTATTACAATATTCGACTCAAAACATGGGCTTTTAGCCTCGAAACTGTCCTTGGGGGATCCTGTTCCCAACACATGGTGTTTATCATGGTTGTAGTGATGTCGCCATGTGGAGGTTGATGGTGTTGTTGTGGGATGTGTCGTTATGAGTGTATGGTTGTATATGCATTCGTTACACATGTCGGTGTCTATATGTTATTATGCATGCATTGTCATGTATGATAGGTTAGAAATGCATTGTGAGGTCATTGGATGTGGTTATGTCATCATGATGTAGTTGTTATGTTATGATTCTAATGTGTTGACTGAGATAGAGAAGAAGATGCATACCATTAGGGTGAGGTTGCAACACTAGACTTTGGGGTAAGAGAAGATCGTTGTACAGTATTGCATGTTTCACATGTAGGTATGTGGTTAATGGTTGTTATAATAATTAGGGTTACTTATATATTTTTCATTTTATTGTTGTTATGGTTACATACATGATAGATGTTAGTTGATTAGTGTAGTCATATGCACATATGTAAGATGGTCAAGAATGATAGTAACCTGTGGTTGCATGCATTTCTATTATTGTTTTAGGTTAGATAATTTGATGATTATGTTATATGTTGTTGATGAGCATATTATAGGTTAACTTATTGTTGTTATATGACAGTTAGCTTGATGATTAGGCTTTATGTTGTTGATGAGTATGATATGTAACTTATTGTTGTTATATGCTAGTAACCTGATGATTAGGGTTATTACATTTAAGATCTTGATGTTATATGTATTGTGTTAACCTAGATTGGCCTATGCAGATGGTTATGGTTATGATAGTTAGGTATGAGCCGACATATGTGTGATATGGTTTTGTGCTAATCTAGATTGAATTTTCATACGTGATTTTTATGCATGAATGAAAAATGTTTATGAATTTATGATGTTAACATGTTAGATAGTGACTATTATGGATATCATGACCTTATTATGTTTGAGTTGATATGTTGTTAAGTTATATCATGCTAACTAGATTAATTGTGCAGACAAGATAGCCTCCCCTGAGATACATCAAGGTATGAGGTTTCTTATGTCACATACTTGGTACTTGATTGTTTGATTGTGTTGTTTGTTTGGTGTCTATTATGTTGTCTAGTTGATTTATTTAATGTGGTATGTTTGCAAGTTGGTTGAATGTTTGATGAATTGCATAATATGAGTATGTGTTCCAATGATCTTGTTTTAAGATGATTGTACCAATACATATGTGTTGAGATAGCTGACATGTGCTTGAGTGTAAGTAGGTGACATTTGTAGCATTATGTCTAATGACTATGAGTTGACTATGGATTATGACATGATTGGTAGTCTTGGTAAAGGTTGATTTCAAAGTGATAGATACCAATGTCTTGATATTTGGAACATGTGGCTGACATCTGTGAACAGTTGCAGGGTAACATGCTTGGTATTAGCGTGACAAGGTAACAATTGATTTCTTTATATAACTAACAACTGGATGATGTGATAACACATAATAAGACTCAATTACAACAAGGCAAAATGTAAAAGAAAGGAATTTGGAAATAATTTCTTTGGATATGTTTGGAAACCCAAATTCCAAATGAATGAGTTCTTTTCATGCAATAATTATTCTTAACCTTGAATGTGTCTAACATTATGGCGATATATGATATATTCATGAATATTTTTTTGATAGATATATTAGCTAGTCTCTACTTACAGGTGGATCCGTCAAGGGAGTTCGCGTGGATGTGTTCAGTTGCAAGGCAACATGCTTGGCATAACAAGATAAGATAACTGGTTGTTATGTTTATTTAAGCACTAAAAATTATGTGTTTACGGAAGTATGATGCAAGGGATTGCATGGAAAAGGAGACTGCCATGAATTCGTGAAGAAGGCTCAACTTGGGCTTTCCCTTGGAGGCTTTGGGAACCATGGGGATTTAGTTATAGTGTTTGTTGGCAGACTTGTGCTTTTGGTCTTTTGTGTTTTGTTGTGCTTGATTTGCGGCTTTGTTTATATCTAGTGTACGGCCATACCACTTTGTTTTTGGATTTGTCTTGTTATTGGTTTTCATAGTTTTCTTCTTGTTTGTTTCTTGTGCTTTCCTTTTAAGTTTTAAGTCTTGGGAATTAGTTTGCAAAGAGGAAAGTTAATGGAGTTCAGGGAGAGTTGTGTGGTACCCAACAGGTGATGTAAGACCTGGATGAAGCTCGGTGCATGTATAAGGGCACTTGAAGGCAAGAGTATGACAACTAGTTGGATTGGTTGGGTCCATTGGTGTAAATGGATGATGACAGGATAGTCATGGGAAAGGTAACGAGAAAGGTGAACTAAATGGATTTGAGGCATCATATGCCTTGGATATGTTGAGAACTATTGTTCTCGATGTGGCACATGTGTTGCACGCATAAAGGGAGTTCTCTTTACCTTGACCTGATATCTAGTAATTACGTTGTGATCATGATTATGTTGATGTCTATATGTGTATACATGTATGTATGTATGTATGTATGTATGTCATGTCTGGCAGGATCATCATGGATCATGATTATTTTAGGTTAATGTTTTATGTATATGTATGTATGTATCCATGTATCTATGTCACTGCCCGATAGTTTCATTAGGGATCACTTGTGGAAGAATGATTACTTAGGTAGGTGAATGGCATGAAGAGGTTCCTAGTTTATGAGGAATCAAGTGGAAGAGTAATCATAACACATATATATGAGTTAAGTATCATGTGGTTATAAGTTGATATTATGTGATTATATTATGTCCATGTTATGGACATGCTATACCGAGGGATACATCAGCGAAATGAAAGCAACGTGGTTTGCAGGATGTTGGGATACGCATGGATGGAAAAGAGACACTGAATGCAAGGTTTCTTGATAAATACTATGCAAAGATTGAGAAAGAGGAAGCAACACAGTTAAGTTCTGAAGAATTGATCCAGTTCAATAAAGACAAGACTAAAAGGATTTACCACTTGCCCACAAATTTGTTAAAACTTAATCAAAAGAGCACAAAGCAGGACAAAGGAGTGAGAACATCACAGGTCTTAGATGTAGCTCATACAAAAGAGATAGATGGCTCTTCTTCTTCAAGCATAGGAATTCTAACAGATAAGAATCTGGATGTGATTTGGGAACAATTTTCCAAATAATCAGACCCTAAAAATATGAAAACTCCATTCCAAATGAAGATCACACAAACTCCTAAAATCACAAAGAAGACCTTGTTCACTATTAAAGCTATGATTCCTCCTCTTGATGTATTCTACAGTCTGAAGCATAAGGCAGTGTTAAATAGATAGAGGAAGAGGAGAAGAACTGAAGAAAGCTATATGTTAGTCCCTGGCAATGCCTTCTTTCAAGTACTCTAGAAAGATGCCCAAGTCACCCTTGTTGAAGATCTAGGAAGACTATCACAATATGCAGGAGCTTATGCCAGTTCAACAATTGATAAAGCCTCAGAGGTGCAACAACTCCTTAGGGAGAAGGATGAGAAATTAAGGCAGCTTGAACATGGTTTGGAAAATGAGAAGCAAGGAGTTGCTCAGCAATGCAAAACTCAGCTTGCACAATTGCAAACTAGTTTTGATCACCTGAAGATTCAATATGAATCTAACATGAAGAGTCGATATTCCAAAATACAAGAGCTACAACACATAATTGAGAAACCAAAGACCAATCTAGAAATAATATAGTTCAAGAGGGAAGCAAGAGAGCTAAACAACCTCCTTTCTCAACAATACGTTATATTTTGTCAAAAGTTGGCCATCATCCAAGACCTATGCCAATCAAGTGATTTACTTATAGATCAATTGTCCGATATGAGGAAATATTATAGAGAAGTTGAGGAAAATATTTCCAACTTCATTGATTGGGAGGACAACCTTGAGGGCTAATCGGCCAATCTACCCAAAATAGAAGAATCTCATAAAGACATTGTCTTTCAAGAATGGGAGATTAGGCTCAAACATGTGGAGATGGTGATCTATCGTGTGAGGGACATATCAAAAAACATCATTGAATCAATCAACGACAACCTACTATAGTCTAATCTCTTTTCAGACTGCCTTGAAGATACCTTTCCCGATGTAAAATTTCAAACAAGGACTTTTCAAGAATCATCAAAGAAGAAGGATGAGGTAATAACAGCCCTATCATAGATTGACTTGGAATGCCATTGGAATTTCCTATTCAAACCTCACTGTTAGTGGTTGATGTTGAGGTGTCATGTAAATACAACCATCCACCTTCTTCCAGCACTCAAGAATGCATTATTCATTACTCAGATCAAATGGCGAAGAAGTTCTCCTCCCAGTCATGATCAAACCTTGAACAACAAATGGCATGCACAAATGAAAAATAAGTCCTCCTCCCAGTCATGATCAAAGTTCTTATAACAACATGTTATTATTATCTTGGATAGGCATACAAAAAGCATTTCGGGCCTTTCCTCCTGAAGACACAGACTAGGCGAGCTTCGACAACAAAAGGCAAAGAAGTCCTCCTCCCTATCATGATCAAAGTTTTTATAACATGTTATTATTATCTTGTATTTTATTTTAAGAGTGGTTTATTTAAACCACCCTAGCATTTTATGGAGCTCATTTATATTTGAGTTTTGATTTCAAACTATAAATCCCCTTCAATGTTATGAAGAAGGGGTTCTGAATTTTTGCAAGAAAATTTTTGGTTTGCACTACTATAGCTGAAAAGAAGTCTTAATAGAAAGAAGAACCACTCTGATTTACTTATGAGTAGAGTTAATGTGTATCAGGTACTACAATCTATATACTGATGCTATTTTTATGAGTTGAATTATTATTTATTTCAAGTTTGTCATATATGTTATTGCATGCAATTGAACAATTATCACTATTGATGTGTTTTAATCGATATCTTTTAAGTAAATAGATGAACACCATTACCTTATATGTGCAATGAATTATATCAACTAATTTAATTAATTATTCAATTAAATTAGTCAACATTACTTGTTTTATATTCATGAATAATTTGATGATCTACATTATCATATTATAAATGAAATCCTTAAGTCACATATATAGAAGATATATTTTCATGGGATAGATATTGTAAGGATTTTAGTTATTTTTATTTATGTTTTATCTACATCCATCAAGCTTCACAACTATATATATTTTATTTGTTTTTATATATCCTTTTAAGGGGAATTCGTCCCATCAACCCATTCGGAGCCACCATCCCAAACAGAAAAGGATATGCTCTAAGTTCTCGATCGGGTGGTTTTCGCCGATGTTGAGGCCGATATTTTCGAGCCTTCAACATTTTTGGCACTAGAAGGAGGGGCTTTAGATTGTGAATGGAAAGAAGAAGCAATCTTAAATTAAAAGGTCATTGAAAGGGTCAATCCACCTCAAAATCACCACCAACTTCCAGACCACATTCTAAATCTCTAAATCCACGATCTGAAGTTGCTCAAACAACCAGCAACGCTCTTAGTAGGCTTCAACTCTTAGTTTCCCCGTAAGTTCAGTATTTAATCCATAAATTGGAGGAAATCTCTATCTCTGGAGAGAAATCCGTTACATCATAGTCTTCTGGCTTACTAACTAGATCCCAGAGTGAAAATATTGGAGTCAAACCTTTTGAATTTCCATTGATCACTCATCAGAGAAAGAAAATCACACCAGAAACTCACTTTTCTGCTAGTGAGCTTAGATCATCATCTCCTCCTCTAACTCATTATGTTGGTCCTAATTCTTCTTCTACCTCTTTATCTTCTTCTTATCAAACCTCTCATCTCATCCATTTCTCAAACATAATCGTCTGGTGCGGTTGTAACTAGTAGCACCATGGAGACCTTTTCCACTATCCATTCTTCTTCATCTTCCATATATTCTACAACCGCCTCTATTCATGAAATTAGTAGCACTATGACATCATCTTCCACTATCCAATCCTCTTCATCTTCCACATCTTCTTCAAAATCCTCTATTGTAATAAATCCCATGATGGATAACAGAACATGGAACAATCCTAGGGCAGTTCAAATGCCTCCATCACTACATCCTCCACCTAAACACCTAGAAAAATGGTTTCCTAAATGCAATCCTAAGGATGGCCTCCCTGCAGAGGAGCATCTTCATAATTTTGTGTTGGCCATAAATTTAAATGGAGTCAATAAAGAAGATTGTGTTGTTAGACTTTTTCCTTATGCTTTTGAAGGATCAGTAGGATCATGGTATTTTTCTCTTCTATCTGGGTCTATAACTAACTAGGATATGTTTGAAGAAAAATTCTTATTCAAATTTGGGGATTACCAAACCACTGCCACTTTGATTAATGATTTGTCAAATCTTAAAGCTAATCCAAGTGAGAAGATTAAGGATTTCAATTCAATGTTTAACAAGTTGCTGAACAAAATCCCAGAAACTTCTAGACCTGGAGTATATGTACAAGTTGAATGGTACATTAGTGCCCTCCCTTCAACTATTGCAATATTTGTAGATAGTGTAAACAAAACGTCATTAGCTGATAATATGAAAGGGGCCTTGTCTGTAGAAAAGAGAATGTTTACCCTCGAGAAGAAAACAACTCTTTAGGAAAGGAAGCAAACCAAAAAGGTCACTTTTAAGGATGAACCAAAGAAGAAAGCTCCAAAAGATTGTTTCGATCTAGAAGGGTTACAAAAGGTTCTCAAGACTATGTTAAACAAAATGGTAGAGATTAAGAAATAGGTTTTTGAATCATCCAAAAATCCTTTTCAGCCTTTTAGAAAAAATCAACCATCCCAATCACAACCGTCTGCCATCATTTCAAATGCAGAATCTAACTAGGACGGTGATGAGGAAGAGCTAGACCTTTCTGTTGAAGAGTCCCAAGAAGAATAATTAGAAGAAGCTCATGGTTTGTGGGATTTTATTTTAACTGCATCAGAAAATGAGGAAGAAGAATAAGCCCTACCTGTTAGTATGAGAAGTAAAGAACCTGTTGATACTCCTCCAGTAAATCAAAAGCATAAGTCTCTTGCTCCTCCTGCAGAAAAAAGCATAGTAAAAAATGCTTCTACTCATTCCTTAAGTTCTGATCCTACTACTTCTAAGCCTCCTTCTTCATCTAAAACCCTTGCAGTCTCTGATACCATTGAGTATAACATTCTTGAGGGAATGAATAAGGTTAAAGCCAACATCTTCCTATATGAAGTTAGCAAGCTGAAACAACAACATAAATTCTTACTTAAGGAGTTAAATGAAATCCTTGCATCTCCATTACCTACTATTGTTACTTCAAACGCTTCAAAAGGAAAATGTAAGCCTCCCAATGCCTCTTTAGATCAATTTGACCCTTCAAATTCTATTCTAATTAGGGATATATCAAACTCTCATACTCCTCCCTTTCTCTTGACTTTTGAATTTTCTAACGAAAATGTTCATAATTGTTTAATATATTTGGGCCTTTTGTAGTTTGCCTTAAGATTAATATATCACCCCAAAAATATGGTGTACAAATTGTTCAATTGGATCTATTAAAGGTCAGAGTTTTAGGGTAAATGAATTTTGTCTTAATTAGACTATCTTCAAAATCTAATGTTTGCCAGATAGTTGATATATTAGTAGTTGACATCCCTGAGTTTTATGGTCTTATTTTGAGCAGAGAATGGTTTGAAAAGCTACATGGTTATTTTGCAACTGATTGGTCACATATGTGGCTTCCATACAATGGAAAACCAAATCAAATTCATGTCGATAGAGAGAATCATATGAAACATTCAGTCACCAATTTTGATGGAGAAAACGAACCAATATTGTTTTCAAATAACATCCTCGGGAACTATTCTTTCGAATCTTTCTTCGAAAATTTTCTAGCACAAACTTCTCCATTTTTATTTGATTCAGTATCATCTCAAATAAAAAATTATTCAAAAACAAATTCATATAAGTGTATTAATATTGTAGAAAACATTGTAAATAAGCATGATAATTTATTTTCGATTATTTCTTTTGATGGTTCAAAATCCAGCGAAGGTGCAAGAGCTAGTTGCATCTTGGTAAATCCTGAAGGTGAGAAAACTATGATTACATGCAAATTAGAATTTGATTGGTGTGGGGTTAACAAAAGGCTATTAGTCTTGACATCAAATACCTTAAAGTGTTTGGTGATTTAGAGATTGTCATTAAACAAGTTAGAAACACAATCGACTATGTTTCTAGTCACCTTAGACATTATTAGTATTAGATTCAAGACCTCACTGCTCATTTTACTACATTTCACATAGTTCATATCCCAAGGATACAAAATGCTAGTTCCAACCTCCTAACAAATGTTGCTTCTAAACTCATTCCAGCTGATGATTTTAGCCCTGACAGAATTTCAATTGAATTGATTTTTCGCACCTCCATTCCAGATAATGTAACGAATTGGTGTGTGTTTAATGATGATGATGATATTATCAGTTTCTTAACATCAAAAGGTTCTTACTTCGATCAATTAACTGATGAATATGGGCATGACAAGATGCAAAAGAGTTCCTCTAATGAAAATAATTTACCTAAACCTGTAGTTAAATTAGAAGACTTATATGACTTGAAGGATAGATTCAAAAGAACCACCAATTAAAAAACTCAGAGTTCTAACTTGAGATATGAATTAGTTAACATAAGATCTGATCATAAACCTCAGAACATTAACTTGGGTCTTGCACTCTCACCAGATGAAATATCTTCTTTCATTCATTTGTTGAAAAAGTACAAGGATGTTTTTGCATGGGATTATAAGATGATCTGAAAACCTATGATACATCTATCATTCAACACACTATTCCTATGCTTCCATATGTCAACCTATTCAACAAAAGCTAATGAAGATCCACCCTAACTTGGAAGATCAAATTAAAACTGAACTGAACAAGCTTCTTAAAGAGAAAAATCATTTTTACAGTCAGAATTTCCAAGTGGGTCTCAAATCTTATGCCTGTCAGAAAGAAGAACGAAGATGTTCACATTTTTATTGGCTATAGGAATTTGACTGATGCTTGTGAAAAGAGAAATATTCCTTTACCCACAATGGAGAAATTTTGACAATCTGTTCTTGGTTCTGAACTGACATCCTTCTTAGATGGTTTTTCAGGATATAATAAAATACTTGTACATCCAGATGATAGATTGAAGATCACATTTAGGACCAAGTGGGGGACATATGCTTATCAGAAAATGCCTTTCAGATTAATTCATGTTGGAGATACTTTCCAAAGAGCTATGGATATTTCTTTCAGAGGTTTGATTAACAAATCAACTGTAGTGTATCTTGATGACATTACAATTTATTCCAAACAAAGGAAGAATAATTTGCATTATTTGAAGCAAATCTTTGAAAGATGTAGGAAATTTGGAATCTCCTTAAATCCAAAAAAATAATTTTTTGCTCTTGATGAAGGAAAATTTATAGGTTTTATTGTCTCTAAAGAAGGGATATGTATAGACCCTGAGAGAATCAAGGCAATCTTTGAAATCTCTTTTCCTCATAACAAAACGTCTATGAAATCCTTCCTTGGGAAAATTAATTTTGTTAAAAGATTTGTCCCAGACTTCTCTCAAATTGTACTTCCCTTACAAGCTATGATCAAGAAGAAGTCAATTTTCAAATGGGGACTCACTGAAAGAAAAGAATTTGAGGCAATAAAACAAGCAATCATTGATTCCCCTTCGTTATCAACCCTTTATTTTACTAAACATTTTATTCTTTATACTTTTTCTTCCCAACAATCTTAATCAAAAATAATAGCTCTACCTAATGAACAATAAATTGAGGCTCCAATCTCTTTCTTTAGTTCAAATATAGAGGGGTCTGAACTCAATCACTCAGAGCTTGACAAGCAAGCCGTTGCAATCTTCAAATTCACAAAGCATTTCAGGCCTTTCCCTTTGACGACACACACTAAAGTAATTTTTCCTTTCCTGTTGTTAGGAAATTACTTATATAGAAAGAATTAGGAGAGAAAAGAGCTAATTAGGTTACTACCATGCAGGAATATGACCTAGATATTAAACCAGCTAAAATTGTCAGAGGTCAAGGTTTTTGAAAGTTGATTACTGGAGCTAACAACAACACAACTAACGAAGATTCAAGTAATAATGTTCAGATCACAAAGGTATTTCCCATTGAAACTGAATCCCAATATGATGATCTAATTTTTTATTTAAAAAATGGTTATGCTCGACCAGAACTCAATTACAAGAAGAAAAGAGATCGCAAACTAAAGGCTAATCAATATTAGCTTGTTAATAATGTCTTATTTAGAAGGAATTTTGATTCTGTTTTGTTAAGATGTCTGGAGAAGTCTGAAGCTGAAAAGGTCTTGCAGAAGCTACATGATGGACCAGTTGGAGGACACTATGGTGGAGACACCACTGCTCACAAGATCCTACATGTTGGGTATTATTGGCCAACTTTATTCAAGGACACTCATGCTTATGTTAGAAAGTGTAAATTCTTCCAAACTACCACTAGAAGACAAAAGAAACCAACATCACCTTTACAACTAGTTAACATTGAAAAACCCTTTGAACAATGGGGACTGGACATAATAGGTGAGATTGTTCCTAACTCTTCCAAGTAGCATAAATACATCTTGACTACTATTGATTACTTCACCAAGTGGGTGGAAGATATACCTTTGAAGGTGGCCAATTCTGAGAACATTATTGAATTCATTGATCAATTTATTATTACCAAGTTTGGTCTTCCTTATGCTTTAACTTCTGATAATGCATCATATTTTTCAGGTAACACCATTAATGAATTTTCCCTTAGAAAAGGTTTTAAATTGAAGTAATCTGCAAATTATTATCCACAAGGAAACAACTTAACAGAATGTACTAACAAAAACCTCATTAGAATAATCAAACAGATCATTGACCAAAATTCGAGAAATTAGCATAAAACTCTAGCCTTTGCATTATGGGCTGACTTAATTACATAGAAGGCCTCTATAGGTACTTCTCCTTTTCAATTAGTAATATGGTAAAGAAGTTATTTTAACACCTATTCTAGCTATACCATCACTAGCCCTAGTGAAGTCCATTGAAGAAAACCCTTCCTTTGCTCTTCAACTACGAATGTGTCAAATCCTTAAACTGGAAGAAGAAAGAGATAAATATAGACAATTCCATGCCCATCACCAAAAATTGGTTAAGTCTACATTTGATGCAAGCTCGGTTCAAAATAAAAATTTTGAAATTGGCAATCTAGTTCTGAAATGGGACAAAGCCCATGAGGAGAAAGGAAAACATTCAAAGTTCCAAAGACTATGGCTAGGCCCATTTCAGATTGTTCAAAAACTAGGCCCATCAACATTTATTCTACACGATCTACAAGGAGAGAGGGATGCTCTTCCTATTAATGGACTAGTTTAAAGAAATATTTTTATTAAGGATACCTATACTTTTGTAAATATGTAAATAATCACATGTATATACCGATGTCTTAGCCCTAACATTGTTAGGTAATACAATTTTGTCTTCATAGTGGGGTCTCTCATCATTAAAATAAGATTGGACTGATTGAGGGATTTTTAGAAAGAAAATCATAACATTGAGGTTTAGTTTTGCAATTATAACAAAAATCTAAAATCTTTATATCCATTAAATTGTGAATGTTTCATAACTTGAAAACTTTATAAAATCTAGTTAGCACTCAATTGATCATGAAAAAGGTTTTGTTTAAAAAAATAAAGGCTATTATGAAGTTTCAACATATTTTGACTTCAATTGTCATCCATTACTCTTAAGGAGTGAATATGCCTCCCCATCCATTGATTTAAAAAAAATTAGAGTGTAATTCAAAAATATATACTTGAAAGATAGGAGGTCTCATCATGAGTCGACTTACCATGATCATGGGAAACCAATGATACTGACATTATCAAACTAGCCATCAAACTAGGATAGTGGCTTATGGTTATATAACTGTAAGATAAGAGGTCTCGTCAAGAGCCAACTTGTTAAGTGTTATTATAACCCATGAATGGCATTGTCATAATTTGGTCACCTAACCAAGACAATGGCTTTCAGGAAATCTGCAAAAAAAAAAAAAAAGATTAAAAACACCTAAGAATTTTACTATAGGTGGATGGGATACTAGTATATCTGTGGTTAAATGGTAACCTTGTCGAGGCTATGGACACCTACTGGCAGGAGTGGCTCTACCAGTGACAAATAGGTCTATCCTAAAAGCTAAACTTCAGTAGTTTTTAAATTTATGTTTATAACCGATTAAATGAAAAAAAAAGGATAACAAAGGTTGTCATTAATAAATAGGTTATGATATAATTTACAAAATCATGAGTTATTCTATCCAAACTTTTATCAAACTAAACTTAAGAACTTTTATCTTTCTAAGTCTTCTTGTTTAATTGATTAAAGCTTCATTTATTTTTAACAGAGATAATTGTTTCGCCTAGTATGTCGCCAATTGTTGTACTACTCAAAATCCCCCCCATTATAATTAATAGTAGAACTAATAAATAATGGGGACCCTTTTAAAATTTAGGATAAAACCCAAAAAAAAAAATCTAATAAAACAAGGTAATCTTAGCTTTATTATTCCAAAAGCTTGATTGAAACTAGAGATTTCCCTTATTAGAACTCAAATATTGGAGCTTAAGCCTTTAAACATTGTATTTTACTTTAAACTTTCTTCATAAGCATTTGATCAAAGCTTTCCAACATGTCCCCTCAATAAAAACTCCAATCAAAACATTCCCTGGTCGATTTTTCTAAGGTCTAAGACTTAAAATAATAAAATATCTCTATTTTATGTTATAACAATAAAGGTCTGACCCTGAAAGACTTCCATATAACATATCAGGGTTTCCATATTGACATTTTCATTTTTGATATCCATGTCCAATCCTTCAATCCTCTTATATCCCTTCCCACTACATTCTCTTATATGCAACCCCGCCAATACCATAGCCTCTTAGCTCTGATCTCCAATCTTTGATATACTACCCACCTCTCATTTTGCAACTGTCATATTAGGATTTCCTAATCATAAGTTATCCTTTCAACTCCCTGATATAAAAATGCCAATGCAGAACCTCTGATAATTCTTCATGCCTGTAACTTTAAGCTTCTATGTGCTATAAGCTTATCGAAGGTAAATGATATCACTGTTTTTAATGATGCGACAATGAAATTTCTCCAATAAAGTTCTCTGATATGCATATGTGTAATGTAGCCTATGTGAATTTGTGTTTTATCAATAAATGGCCAAATGTTGTGAATTTCTGGTTTTCGATATAATAAATTTCCTCATTATTGCTAAAAAATTTCCTAAGATTTCGCTCATAAAAGTCTTGGATTCATGTGTAATTAGTTATTTTCTCTAGGTTATTCGCTCTAAGTGTTAGTCTTAGTTGACCAAACCTAGAAGGAAACCCGTTGTTCAACAACAACCAGTCGCTCCTCCCCCTGAGGCCGCAAAATTTCCTGCACTATTTTCTGATACCACATGCATTGTGGATGTCAGAACCTCTACTTGGGAGGCCATGTATCAACTATTCAAGGATGAAGAGCCAAGGGTCACAGAAAGAGTAGCCGCAACTGAAGATTCATTCTCAGTTTCTGATACTACATATAATGATCTGGCCAATTCCTTCCTCCACATTATTGTTGCTCGACCAAACATCTTGCCTTACACATGTATGATTATATGGGCCATCGACCATCTAAACATTGCAGAAAAAAAAAAAAATTTATGACCAAGAGGAACACAGTCATCCAATCTTTCACCAACAATATTTTGTCTCAAATGCACCAACTACAGTGACCTCAAAATAAATATGATAAGGACTTCATTAAGAAATTCATGCAAGAAAATCAAGATGAATCTAAGGTCATCAAAGGATGGAGAAGAGATGTTGGAAAGCATAAGCAAGAGGACAATGATATGTACTCTATAGCTTCTCTTGTCGAACCCTATTGTTGTGATGTCGCCATGATATGTAGATTATTTGGTTATGCTAATACCCAAATTGTTTCAGACCAATGGGTACCCCTGATTGTTTTAGGCTTTGATAGCTACGTTATGGATTGGGGGAATGTTATGTCTACTATTGTAAGTTTCCAAATCCTAGAATATAGGAAACACATTTTTTCTTAAAATATTATTTCCCCATTTTACATGAGTGCCTACGTAATGGATTCTACTCTGATTTCACATCCATGGGATGGAAATGGACCATACAGGACCCTATGCCTATCCACATCTATCGTAGTATTTTCTAGGAGTCAAAATATCAGCCCCATTTCTACAAAAATTTCCATGGCATTGTGCTTCCGATCCACTAGCTTGTTTTTAATGAGAAATGCCCTAGAATCTCACCTAAAGCCAATAACGACCTCTTATCAATTGACAGATGGTTTGGAGAAGAGTTCTTTACCTATGTTCAGGTTTTTGGTAGCCTTTCACACCCATATGTGTTACTCATATATATATATTCCCAACAAGCTACTGGCCTAGGTAATAACCTATTAGACTGCAGGAAATGGCCTATCTAAGGTCATGAAATATAATAAAAAGAAAATGTGGCATGTCTTTCCCTTTCGTTGTGTTATCTATTCCCTTTGAGAATTTCAAGCATGCTACTAAGGAAATTGAGGAAATCCAGCTTATGAACTTTCCAACCATTCCAAATCGGTAGTTTTTACCCAATGATACTACCAAGAATGTTAAAAATTCCAAATCGGTAGTTTGTACCCAATGATACTACCAAGAATGTTACAACTCAGGCAAATCTCAAGCAGTTCACAAATGAGCCTGATAAGTTTGATGATCTGTTTGAGCCAACCTATGACTATGCAAAGGTTGAGAAAGAGGTGGCAGGGTAGTTTAGTCCCAAAAAATTGATCTAGTTCAATCAATACATGACTAAAAGGATTTCCCACTTGCCCATAGATTTGTTAAAACTTAATCAGCAGAGCACAAAGGAGGACAAAGGTGTGAGCACATCACAGGTCTTAGATGTAGCTCACACAAAAGAGACAAAGGCTTCTTCTTCTTCACAGGTAGAGGAAGTTCTAACAGATAAGAATATAGAGGCGATTTGGGAGCAATTTTCCAAAGAGTATGACCCTAAAAATATGAAAAATCCATTCCAAATGAAAATCACATATACTCCTAATCACAAAGAAGACCTCATTCACTATTGAGGCTTCCAAGGAACCTACGGACACTAATGATTTGGAGATCATCCTAGTACTTCTGACCTCTGAGGTCATTTTGAAAATAGAGGAGATTCCTCCTCTTGATGTATTCTACAATCCAAAGCATAAGGCAGTGGTATGTAGATAGAGGAAGAGGAGAATAACTGAAGAAAGCCAGACTTTAGTCCCTAGAAATGCCTCCTTTCAAGTACTCTGGAAAGATGCCCAAGTCACCCTTGCTGAAGATTTAGGAATATTATCATAGTATGCATGAGATTATGCTAGTGCAACAATTGATAAAGCCTCAGAGGTGCAATAAATCCTTAGGGAGAAGGGTGATAAAATAAGGCAACTTGAACAGGGTTTGGAAAATGAAAAGTAGGGTGTCACCCAATAATGGCAAACTCAACTTGCACAATTGAAAACCATTTTTGATAACCTGAAGATTCAATATGAATCTGACATGAAGAGCTAAGATTCCCAAATATAGGAGCTGCAACACATAATTGAGAAACTAAAGGTCAATCTAGAAATAACAGAGTTGAAGAGGTAATTTATAGATCTAAACAACCTCCTTGCTCAACAGTAGGTTTCTATTTTGTCAAATTTTGGCCATCATCCAAGACCTATTCCAATCAAGTGATTTACTTGTAGATCAATTGTCCGATATAAGGACATATTACAGAGAAGTTAGGGAAAATATTTCCAACTTCATTGATTGGAAGGACAACTTTAAGGGTTGATCGGTCAATCTCCCCAAAATATAAGAATCTCAGAAAGACATTGTCTTTCAAGAATGGGAGATTAGGCTCAAAAATGTGGAGATGTCGATCTATAGTGGTAGGGACATATCAAAAAACATCACTGAATCATTCAGTAACAACCTACTGCACGTTAATCTCATTTCGGACTGCCCTGAAGATACCTTTTCCGATGTAAAATTGCTAACAAGGACTTTGCAAGAATTACCAAAGAAGAAGGTTGATGGAATAAAGGCCCTATCAAAGATTGACTTTGAATGTCATTGATATTTCCTAGTCAAACTTCACAATCAGTGATTGATGCTGAGGTGTCTTGCAAATACAACCAGTCATCTTCTTCCAACACTCATCAATTTGTTATTCACTGCTCAGATGTTCATTGATCCTCACCGTCCACCTGAATTGAAGTCGATGACAAACATATGTGAGTTTCAAAAGAAAATGGAAAAGAAGTTCTGAAAGTTGTTATAACATCACGCTATTATTATATTTTATTTTATTTTAAGTGTAGTTTGTTTAAACCACCCTAGCATTTTATGGAACTTTTCTATATTTGAGTTTTGATATCAATCTATAAATCCACTTCAATGTTATGAAGAAGGGGATCTGAATTTGTGCAAGAAAGATTTTGGCTTGCACTACTGTAGCTAAAAATAAGTCCTAATAGAAAGAAGAACCATTATGATTTTACTTATGAGCGGAGTTAATGTGTATCAGGTACTACTATCTATATACTGATGCTATGTTTATGAGTTGAATTATTATTTTATTTCAAGTTTGTCATATATTTTATTGCATGTGATTGAACAATTATCACTATCGATGTGTTTTAATCGATATCTTTTAATTATATAGACAAACAATGATATCTTATATGTGCAGTGAATTATATCAACTAATTTAATTAAAGCAGTGAAATATATGATCCAGGTGGATCTTTAAATAAGTACCATTGGCATGGTAAAAGGCTCAAAAATCAAAGTGGCAGAATTTGCATAAACTTAGCATCAGATAGAAGTGCTCGTCATCCTGATTCCAACGATGTAAACAAAACTCAAATCTGAGTTCATACAAAGAAGTTAGATCAAGTAAAAGTTTATGTTTGACTTGAACAGGTGGCAGGAGGAGATGACATGGCAGACACTCTCAGTGAATGGGGGAAGCGCCAAGTGGTAGGCTTCCATTGGTCCCGCATATCACGAATTGTAAGAGAATGAGGTCATGGCTTAAATAAAATCTGACCCAAGCAATTTATGGGTGAGATATGATTAAATCACAATCACCCATCGCAAAAGGAGAAGGTTAAAGAATCGGCCCCTGGAGAAAGCCAAGTTACGATGTGATCGCAATCGCAAAATCATGTTGCGATTTGCGATATCGCAATTGCATTTTGCAAAGGGGAAAATAAGTCACATGTTGTACTAATTTTTGAAATGCCAATTGCAATTTGCAATATGGACTCCCAAACTCGATATATTATATATCATGGCTGATAGTTCATCGGGACTGTGGTTATCGGAAGGCTCTTGATGTATGGGCTTTTAGGTTGTCGACTGATTGGAAACACCGATAGTAAAACACCGTCAGGTTAAACGCACAGTTAAAGAATTTTTCCATGTTAAGTAATGGTTGTTTCCGTGACCTAATATCCTCGATATTAAATCAAACCCTCATGCTGACTTGGTCTATCGTTTAGAACTGGCTGAGAGTTGAGGGGTTTACCACTAGCATATATAAAGGACTATTTACATCAGAGAAAGGGGAGAGAGGACTGGCAGATTAATTTAGAATCCATTGTACGCGGCAGACCCTGACTTGGCAATAGGCCAATACCTTGCCTTGAGCAGCAGGGAGGTTCCAAGAAGGTGCAGAAGGCCTAATTATCCGAATTGGGTGTTCGGATAGGTGTTTCTAAATGATTTTTTGCCAGGATCTCAGTGGTATTGTCTATTTCTGAAGCTGAGCTCTCCATTCCTCCTCCATATTCCAGCATGGAGGTATAAGGATTGTAAATAATGTTTCTTGTAATTTTATCTCTTTATATGCCACTTAATGAAAGAAGGCCTCCCCACTATTGACCAGGGCCTAGAGACAGTCCAAATTGGACAAACTTCGTAATAAAATATTTGTGTCATGGTTTCTTTCTTATCTTTTTATTTCTGCATTGTTTTATGTGATTTTAAGTTCCATGGTTTATAAGCTTTGTTTCATGTAATTCTGATGCATCCACAAGTAAAAGATCTTGGATCAAGTTTTGTATCAGAGTAGGTATTTGTCGATGCGAATTGCATGAGTATATGCTAACCCGGAGCAAGCTGTGAAAAGGTGAAGAATGCTTAAGTCCTTTGATCCTAAAGCAGGATGTGCACAACGAAGAAGAAACATGGAAAATGAAGAAGCTTGTTGGAAGAGGAACAAAATTTCCACAAGGTATTCTACAATATGGTAGAGAAAGTGGATGAGTTGTTTTCAGAGTATGAGAAGGCAATTGGGCATGAGAAGAAAGATGCTGATGACAATGGATCAGAAAACCATGGAGGTGGTGGAGAAGAGCCTCCTCCTTCTCCTTCAAGTGATAGTTCTCATCACTCTAATGGTGATTCTAGACATACATCTAAGAAACCTTTCCTTAAACTAGATGTTAAATTTGACTTGCCTATGTATGCTCAAGAATGTAATGCATAAAAGATCAACAATTGGATTAGGGAGAATGAGGTCTACTGCCGGATTCAACAGATCGAAGAAGATGAGGTAAAGAGCTAGTTGGAATCCCTTCGATTGAGTGGCACCGCTGTTTTTTGGGATCATATTGCAAGGCAACAAAAATGTGTGTAACCTTCTTTCCTCATGGTCAAATTTTGTTTCTGCATTGAAGAATCGGTTTTACCCTCTGGGATATAAATAAAAAGGATTAATGGAATGGCAACACCTAAGGCAAAGCAAGGGTCAAAATGTACAAAACTTCACCGAAACATTTAGAAAACAAACAGTGAATTTGAGCATTCCATTAGATTCACCAAAGATTGTAACTAAGTATATCAGTTCCTTACATAGTTACATAAGGAATTCATTATTATTGTTCGAGCCTGCTACTATCGGTGAGGTCAGTGTGAAGGCCATGCATCTTGAAAGCAAGGGGACACATGAACAAAATGACCACCCAAAAAGAGTCGCAACAACCAAGAGAAGAGGAGCAAAGCCCTCTTGTACACATTGTGAGAAAGAGGGACATGATGAAGAGAACTGCTAGAAACTACACCCTGAGCTAACACTTAAGAGGAATGACAGAAAGGAGAAGTAGAAGACAAATACCACCTTGCAACAAGATCACGAGTCTGAATGAGAGGAAGACGAGAAGGTCATAGCTACAGGATTTACACAGGTAGACTAGTTGACCTAGGGTCAGATTTCAGTGATGAAAGGAAGATCAAATATCTTGGGATTGCAGCAGATGGACCCATCAATTTGCATTCCAATTTGGGAAATGAAACAAAAGTCTCAATAGATATTGTATCAAAGATGAAAAGGACACCTAATGCGGCATGGCTCCAGGAACTTGAGGAGATCAACCAAAGCATTCAAGTAGAGAATACTAAGTTAAGGAGACTCCTACAAGAAGAAGAAAAGGAGAAACAAAGGTTGATACGCCAGTTGTAAGCCAAGGACGAAGCCTTCGAAAAGGTACAACATAACCACCTTGAGGTAAAAGTGAATCTTCAATTTCATGTACCTTTAATGATGATGATTTTGCTATTTTTGAAAAATATACTACACGTATTGGATCCAAACTGTCGAAGAAAATGGGGTATCAAAGGAAGGGCCTCGACATTAATGGCCAAGGCATCGTAAACCTCATCAAAGTGGAGGAATTGCCTCATCATGAAGGACTTGGGTATGTCAGGAAGGAAGTTGGAGAATGCTCCAAAACAACGAGTGACCCACCAAATATAGATGATGACGGCACCTCATAACATTCCAATGACAGTGAGGATCCATGAACACTTATCAGAGGCACATCAGAGGAAAGTGCTCCAAGACAACCCGGAAAGTTTGGAGGAGAAAGAATCGTCGTAGTTACTGCAATAAGGTGGGACACCATGGAGCCGCGTGTCATATGATCCATGCCAAGAAAACATCAATAAATAATCTAATGGGTGAAAAATTCTCAACAAATGAATCCACCACATTCAAGGTGATCTTATTTATTAAGTAAAATATGGTTTTTTTAGATATAGTAGCTTGTTATGGCCATGGTTTATAAATCATGCATTGGTTGTTTGAGTCATGTATGGTTTGTATATGATTGCAAAGGATGTACCAGCTTTACGTTTAGGTGGTTGAAAGTGTCATTTGGCGAGGACACAGGCAGTGTGCTGGATGTGTTAATGCTTTTGGTGGAGTACATTCGTGTGGGATTCAAAGGAATGCATCCGAGTAAATCTCGGTGGATGGAGAAGGAAAAAGTGAGAGAGAAATTTCCTCACTTGCATATTGACTAAAAAGGCTTTTGGTGGTCCAAAATCTCTTAGTGGGGAGGATTGATCTAGGTGGATCTCTAAAGAAGTACAAGTGACATGGTAAAAGGCTCAAAAATCAAAGTGGAAGAATTTGGATAAACTTAGCATCAGATCAAAGTGCTTGTCATCCTGATTCCAACGATGCGAACGACACTCAAATCCGAGTTCATAGGAAGAAGTTATAGAAATTAAAAGTTTATGTTTGACTTGAACATGTGGAAGGAGGAGATGACATGGTAGACACTCTTAGCGAATGGGGAAGTGCCAAGTGGCAAGCTGCCATTCATCCCGCATGTTATCATAAAATCATGTACTAAGGGCTGCTACTTAGTAAGATCTCATGAAACTATTTCAGACCAGGCTTTAGACTAAGGTTTAGCCTCCTTAGTCAGAGAGGGCTCTCTCACAGATTTTTAATATGCATTAAGGGCAAGAAAAGATGGCTAACTCTTTAAATAGTATATGAAATTTAAGCTGGTTGGAACAACAAAATTAGGCTTGTCCCATTGGGCTCATGGAGTCATACACTTCTGCAGTAAATTATTAGCTACTCAATCATGGAAGCCAAGGCATATAATGTCTCAACACT
>APFE031750289.1:0-11304 GCA_000404065.3 Pinus taeda
TACCAACATAATCACAACCTAAATTATAATAATAATAAATTTATATATGATCATTATACGTCTCCTAACCTAGCAATTACCTAGAAAGTATAACTAATGTAACACCCCAAAATTGCACTAAAATCACTGAGAATTACTAAGTAAATCTTCACTAGATGTTAATTTAAGTTTTAATTCATTTTGATGTTTAACATTAAATGAATGAGGCTCGAAGGCCAAGAAACATTTATTATGGTTATTTTGTGATTACCTAAATTATTGGTAACACTACTTTAACAAGAATAAAACTGTTTTGTTTTAGTTAAAAGAAATGGTTACCAAGAAATAGTTACCCTCTGCCTAAAAAGGGAAATATAGGGAGGGGAAATGGACAAGAAAATCTATCCTAGAGCTGGGTGGAATAAACCAGTTGGAAGGTTGCTCAACACAATCAAAACAGATAGTACTGAGATAGAGGCTGGATAGGAGTTCAGAGGCCCATGGTACTGACTGTAGCTGGATATGATCCAACATTGAAGGTAGAAAGTGCTCAGGGGAGAGTCTGGACGTGATTTCCAAACTCGTGGCTGAGAGGAGAGACTTTCTGAAAAGTATTATTATTATTATTGTTTGCAGGATAACAGGTAAGTAAGATAAAGAACCTCAAGGATTTAGTATTGGTCTGTGTATCTTGCTTTGGACTTACAAGATAATAAATACGTAATATAGAATGTTGTTAAAGATGCTAGATTGCAGATGCTATCATTAACTTGCGGGTTAGACAAATAAACAAAACAAAGGGCTCACTTCCACGTAAAAACCCTGAAATATATGATGGACAACGGAGCGGACATAGTGGAATTAATTGTTTTGCAAATCCGAAATAGGAGATAATTCCTAAACCATATTACTAAATATAACCTAACAGTAAAACAAAGGAATTGCAAATATCTTTCTGACTGACTTCAGAGTAAACATAAATGTTATTAGAGCAACAGTTTGAAAGGTTGAATACATGTTAAACAATGTTCCTACTCTGAGTTAAGCAAAGAACAATTTAATATATATCATGACAGTAAAAACCCTCAGAATAATCTTTCCCCATAAGATTAAATAAACACAGTTATACACAGTAGATCACTATAAATAATTGGCCGAAACCCTCATATCCGAATATATATATTGTGTACGTATGAATAAGGTCGTAGGACCTTGAATCCCGTAGTATTGAGACAAAATGAGTATGTTATATTAACAATTGTATTAAACAAAAAATACGCATAAATTAACAGTTCAGAGCAATCTAAGAAACATCAAACGCTATCCAAGAGCCACCTAGAGGCATTGTTGACTCTTGCGTGCATTTAAGAAGGAATTCATTTGGTCTTTCTTTAAAACAAAACTCAAATCTCGGAACCAGTCACAATATTAATACATTTATATTTACAACTAAAAATAAGAGCATTCGACAACCAGAGCTCGTCATTTTCTTCACTTAAACAAAAATGAGTAGTTTATGTGTGCATAACTTAATCTAAATTATAAGGAGGAAAAACCCTATATGAAACCCTGTAATGACAGGTCGGAACAGACTATGAAAGGTCTCAACGCTAACCTGTAAAACGACTGGAAGGTTGTAAGCCCTTACGAAATTAAATGCCACGAACTCAAACATTAGGTTTCCCGTAAGATTTCTTACCTGTGATAAAACACCATGGATTGGTAAAGTCAGTGCAGACTGAAACCCTTCCGATGTAATAATAAATTTTCTAATGATAATAGGGATTCTTACCTAGAGTTGAGGCATCCTCATGCTGAAACGATAATTTGCAGAACGACAAAGGGTTTTAGTGACAAATCCAGAAGCCAAGGGTAAGAGTACATAAACCAGTAATAAAACTATAATGAGAAGGAAATTGTAGTAAGATCTATGGTCGTGGAAAGAGTACCTTTTTCTACTGTCTCAGAGTGTTGGTTGCTTTCTTCCACTTCTGCAACTCTAAAGCCATGCCTATAATAGGTTGTAAAACCTTAGGATAGGTAGGTGGGTGAAACCCCCGAAATGGTGTTAAAAACTCAAGGTCGATAAAATAAAAACCTTTATACATTAAGGTCATTGACATACCTGCTCTGGGAGGTTCCACCTTCATCCCTGTTTTGAACCAGAGAAAACAATGCGTAGCGTTGAGTGCTATAGAGAACCTCGGCCACAACAGAGTAGCGCGGGAGACCAAAGCAATAGTAACAATAAACCACCAGAGGCTCAGATGCGAGAGGTTGGTTAGAGAATCTAACTCTAGCCATTTCCCACCATTAGATCGACATAATAAGATCAACATTGCCAGAGTAAGCCATATGGGGGAATAGAACACCATTACCACACCTCAGTCAGGCTGATCGCCGCGTGTTACCACGTACGACTGCCAACCAAGCAAGTCTTGCCTTAGATAAATGTGTTCATTAAATTCAGAGGATCCCTGTTTAGATTTTCCCACGAACATTAAAGACCACTTGCAATCACATACGTATGGTTTAAACTTTCATAAATATCTTGAATACATATATGTATGCGTGCTTAAGGGTCATTATGAGCCGATGTTATAATCTTTAGGATTGTGGGTGTATAATATATATATATATAATTTTTGTATTTATTTTCATTTCAATTAAATTTATAAGTTTTATGTGAAAATTTGTCATTTAGCTATTACAAATGGTATCAGAGCTCAGGTTCTTACACTGAGACTCTTTGGGAATAGACATGTACAAGAAATAATTTTGCTTCTGCCTTTTTTTTAACTAAATAAACTTATGTGTGTAACAATTAATAAATAAATTTCACACCAACAAAAGAGACAGGGAAAAATGAAAAGGAGCCCTCGGCCAATCGGTTCACCCAGAACCACATATGTAAACACTAATCCTGACATATGGATACAGTTGGGCGAAGAATCGCGATATGCTAATGCAACATGATTAGAAACTGTTCATAAGTTGCATGCTAAAATGATGAATTTAAGATCAGATAATGAAAGATTACGCGAAGAACAAGAGAAGATACTAAGAAGTTTGTCCAATAGATAGAATCAACGACATCCTGATCCCAGTGTTGAAGACCAGGAGAAGACCCCAACATCGTAGCATGGAGAGGAAAATGCTAAATCAATTGAGAAACATGGGGAAGATGAGGAAGGGCGCTTAGACAATGTATCCGACCAACGAAAAACCAATAGACAGAAAACTGAATTGCAAGGTGAATTTAAAAAGATTAAGCCATCACTTTTTGAAGGGGAATCAGAAGAGGCAGAAGAAGCTTGGCTCATTGACATGGGAAAATATTTCCAGATTTATGAGTACACAGATAAACTGAATGCAAGATTATCAGTTTATAAGTTAAGAGGAAATGACACCTTGTGGTGGGAAGAAATCAAAACAGTAAGGAAAATCAATGAAGAGGAAGTTACTTGGCATGAATTCCAAAAGAATTTCAAAGATAAGTATTTAATGGAGCATTATTACGATGAGAGGGCAAAGGAATTTCATGAGTTAAGGTTGGGAACCTTAACCATGGATGAGTATGTGACACACTTTACCTCCCTGCTACGTTATGTGGGTTACATGCAAGAAGAAAAGGTCAAAATTCAACACTTCATCAGCAGTTTGCCCAATTTTATGAAAGAGAAATTAGAGTTTGACTACCCCAAGACAATGGATGATGCTGTGCGGAAAGCCCGCATCTGCTATCAACAAATGAAACAAAAGAATGAAGGATCCAAGGGGAATTTAAACAGGAACGGAAGAAGTCTACTTCCAAGAAAACATTCAAGATTTGTAGGTAGAAGAAACGTACAACAAAAGCCCCTTAGAAGATTTCTAGTCAGGAATCAACCCAAGATGGCTTATTCAGAGAACAAACATTCAGAAGGAGCTACTAAATCTATAAATGACCCACAAACCAAACTGCCACTACAGTGCTGGGGATGCGGAGAATCACACTATTATAAAAACTATCCGCATAAAGCAAGAATGGAACTGTTATCAAACATGCAAGAAGCATCCATGGTGGGAGACGTGGCAAGGAGCATGCCTAGAATTAACGTTATCCTGAATGATCATCAGGCAGAATTTCATCTCACCATGATTGGATGTGAAGGTATGATTGCTATGCAACCTGCCTCTGTTTTATTTGACCCAGGTGCTAGCTTAAGCTACGTTAGTGCTAAGGTGGTAGATAAATGTCAACTTCCGAGTAGTAAATTTTCAAAACCATGGTTAGTTCAACTAGCCACGGGAACAAAAATAAGGGTAACCGCAAAGACAGAACGTTGTCCCATAATGATTTTGGGAAAACCTATTTACGTAGACCTTAATTTACTTCCTTTGGGTTCTTATGACATACTAATTGGGATGGACTGGTTAGAAAAGTGTTGGTCCTTAGTGGACTGCAAATAGAAAACTATCAGCTCTATTGTTGAATCAGGCAAAAGGGAGGAACTCCAAGGTATTAAAACTAATACCAATTTACGTCCCATTATGGCTAGTCAGCTAGGAGGATGTATTAGAAAAGGTTGCCAAATATATGTTGTTCAGGTGGGATTTACAAACACTAAAAATAAGATGACCTCTATGGAAAATATTATTGTTATTCAGGAATTTGTTGATGTGTTTCCGAAATCCATTCAGGTCTACCACCAAAGCGTGACATTTTCTTCACTATTGAGTTAATTCTGGGTGGAGCCCCTATATCCAGAGCCCCTTATCACATGAGCATACTTGAATTAATAGAACTAAAAATGTAGCTCCAGGAGCTTTTAGATAAAATGTATATTCGGCCTAGTGTGTCCCCTTGGGGATCCCCTGTATTATTCGTACGAAAAAAGGATGGAACCCTGAGATTATGCATCGATTATTGACAACTAAACAAACTAACCATCAAGAATAAGTATCCGTTACCACATATTGATGATATTTTTGACCAGGTACAAGGAGCCAAGGTATTTTCGAAAATCGATTTATGATCTTGTTATCATCAAATAAGGATAAAGGAGGAAGATATTTAAAAGACAACATTCCGCACTCGGTTTGGTCATTATGAGTTCATGGTATTGCCGTTTGGCCTTACTAATGCCCCATCCACATTCATGGGTTTGATGCATGGTATTTTCCAGCCCTACCTTGACAAATTTGTGCTGATTTTCATAGATGATATCTTAATATATTCTAAGAATTAGGAGGAGCATAAAGAACATCTAAAAATAGTATTGAAAACATTAAGGGAAAATCAATTATATGCCAAATTCAACAAATGTGACTTTTTCAAGGATCAGATCTAGTACTTGGGTCACGTTATATCAGCAAATGGCATTACAATGGATCCAGAAAAGATCAAAACAATCATGGAATGGATAGCTCCAAAGAATGTCGTTGATATTTGATCATTCTTTGGATTAGACGGGTACTACCGTAGATTTATTGATGGATTTTCAAAAATTGCCTTTCCAATGACCTCCTTACAGAAAAATGGGTGCACTTTCCATTGGACAACAGAGTGTCAACAGATTTTTGAAAAACTAAAACACTTGCTCACCACTGCGCCAGTGTTAAAAGTGGAAGATCTAGAAAAGTATTTCATGGTTTGCATAGATGCAAGCAAAGAGGGTGTTGGTGGGGTACTGACACAAGAAGGAAATGTGATTGCGTATGAATCTCGAAAGTTGAAGGAATGTGAACAACGATATTCAACCTATGATCTTGAGTTGACAATAGTGGTGCATGCACTTAAAATGTGGCGACATTACCTGCTAGGGAAGAATTTTTTGTTCTCAACAGATCATAGCAACCTTACAATTTTTTTAACCAGTCTAGCTTGAACGCTCGACAGGCCATATGGACAACCTTTCTAAGTGAATTCGATTTTGAAATGAAACATTTAAAAGGGAAGGAAAATCGCGTTGCTGATGCACTAAATAGAAAGTTACATTGTATCTATGAGGTTCATATGAGCCAAGTAAGTTCAAATATTCCCGAAATCATAAAATAAGCAGCTAACAGAGACCTAGAGTATTCCTTCCTTTGGCAACACACAAAATAAGCTTTGCTGAAAAATGAAAAATTAGAATTTGAAATAAATTCCGATAATCTCCTTACTTTTAAGAACATAATTTATGTTCCTAACCAAAGTTCGGTTAAACTTTTTGTGTTGGATGAGTTTCATAGGAAGCCTTGTGTTGGCCACCCTGGTTATTAGAAAATGTTTTCAGCCATCAAGAAAGGGTACTTTTGGCCTGGATTGAGGAAGGATATTACAAAATATTTGTATAAATGTTTGGAGTGTCAGCTAGTAAAGGCAGAGCACCAACATCCTGCTGGGTTGTTGCAACCATTGCCTATTCCAGAATAGAAATGGGAGACTATATCCTTATATTTCATCACCATCTTACCCCACACAAGGAATAAACATGATTCAATTATAGCGGTAGTAGACAAATTGAGTAAAACAACTCACTTCATACTGGTGAAGTCCACATACAAAACCGTGGAAATCACAGACATATTTATGAAGGAAATTTTTCGCTTACATGGGATACCCAAAGTGGTGATTTTGGATAGGGATGTGAAATTTACTTCCACCTTATGGAAAACTCTCTTTTTGGGTTTAGGTACTCAGGTCCAATTTAGTACCGCTTACCATCTCCAAATGGATGGACATATCGAATGAGTAAAGCAGGTATTGGAAGACATGCTACGCATGTTTGTGATGCAGCAACCACACAAGTGGGAGGATTACATCCATTTAGTGGAATTTGCATATAATAATGGACATCACGAATCGCTAGGCATGAGCCCCTTCGAGGTGTTGTATGGGAGAAAGTGTAGAGTGCCCATAGACTGGAATAATCCAGTTAATAAGTTCGCACTGGGTCTTGACATGCTAGCAGAAATGGAGGAGATCATGAGGAAGATTTGACAAAATTTGAGGGTAGCCCAAGATAGGCAGAAAATGTATGCAGATAAAAAGAGGACCTACAAGGAATTTCAACTAGGAGATCACGTTTATCTAAGAGTGAAGCCTTGAAAAAGTTCATTGCAATGGCAGGGTTGTGCTAAATTAGCACCCTGATACTGCGAACCCTTTCAAGTCTTTGAACAAGTTGGACTGGTGGCCTATAAGCTTGCGCTACTAAGCCACATTCAGGTCCACAATGTATTTCACGTAGCTTTACTAAAAAAGTATGTGTATAACCCTCAGCACATTCTTGATTGGAGAAATATTTAGGTAAACAGTTAAGTAGGTAGAAGACCGGATATATTGTTTTGGTTTGAAAGAAAACGAAATATAATTGAGAATTATTTTGTGGTGCAGGTCGAACTGGAAGGAGAGTTCCTGACAGAACCTCTTTGTATTCTCGATCAGAGATAAACTAACTTGCGGAAGCGACCCATAACCCAGGTTAAAGTGCAATGAAAGCACTTTGGTCCGGAAGAGGCCACTTGGGAAGAGGAGGAATTTATGCGAAAAGCTTATCCGACATTGTTTTCTGAAGGAAGAGAGAACACTAGGGATGGTGTTCCTCATATTGGGGGAGATGTAACACCCCAAAATTAAATTACTGAGAATTACTAAGTAAATCTTCACTAGATGTTAATTTAAGCTTTAGTTCATTTTGATGTTTAACATTAAATGACCGAGGCTGGAAAACCAAGAAACATTTATTATGGTTATCTTGTGATTACCTAAATTATTGGTAACACTACTTTAACAAGAATAAAACTGTTTTGTTTTAGTTAAAATAAATGGTTACCAAGAAATATTTACCCTCTACCTAAAAAATGAAATATAGGGAGGGGAAATGGGCAAGAAAATATATCCTAGAGCTGGGTGGAATAAACCAGTTGGAAGGTTGCTCAATACAATAAAAACAAATAGTACTGAGATAGAGGCTGGACAGGAGTCCAGAGGCCCATGGTACTGATTACAACTGGATATGATCCAGCGTGGAAGGTAGAAAGTGCTCGAGAGAGAGTCTAGACATGATTGCCAAACTCGTGGATGGGAGGAGAGACTTTCTGAAAAAGTATTATTATTATTATTATTATTTGCAGGATAACAAGTAAGTAAGATAAAGAACCTCAAAGATTTAGTACTGGTCTATGTGTCTTGCTCTGGACTTACAAGATAATAAATACGTAATATATAATGTTGTTAAAGATGCTAGACTGCAGATGCTATCATTAACTTGCGGGTTAGACAAATAAACAAAGCAGAGGGCTCACTTCTGTGTAAAAAACTTGAAATATTTGATGGACAATGGAGCGAACATAGTGGAATTAATTGTTTTGAAAAGCCGAAATAGGAGATAATTCCTAAACCGTATTACTAAATATAAACTAACAGTAAAACAAAGGAATTGCAAATATCTTTCTGACAGACTTCAGAGTAAACATAAGTGTTATTAGAACAACAGTTTGAAAGGTTGAATACATGTTAAACAATGCTCCTACTCTGAGTTAAGCAAAGAACAATTCAATATATATAATGACAGTAAAAACCCTCGAAATAATCTTTCCCCATAAGATTCTACGTAATAAATAAACGCAGGTATACACAGTAGATCACTATAAATAATTTGGTTGGAACCCCCATATCCGAATATATATATATTGTGTACATATGAATAGGGTCGTAGGACCTCGAATCTCGTAGCATTGAGACAAAATGAGTATACTATATTAACAATTGTATTAAACAAAAAATACACATAACTTAACAGTTCAGAGCAATCTAAGAAACATCAAATGCTATCCGAGAGGCCACCTAGAGGCACTGTCGACTCTTGCGTGCATTTAAGAAGGAATTTATCCGGTCTTTCTTTAAAACAAAACTCAAATCTCGGAACCAGTCATAATATTAATACATTTATATTTACAACAAAAAATAAGAGCATTCGACAACCATAGATCATTGTTTGCTTCACTTAAACAAAAATGAGCATTTTATGCATGCATAACTTAATCTAGTTCATGAGGAAAAACCCTCTATGAAACCATGTAATGACAAGTCGGAACAAACTATCAAAGGTCTCAGCGCCAACCTGTAAAATGACCAGAAGGCTGTAAGCCCTTACGAAATTAAATGCTACGGACTCAAACATTAGGTTTCCCGTAAGATTGCTTACCTGTGACAAAACACCATGGATTAGTAAAGTCAGTGCAGACTGAAACCCTTCTAGTGTAGTAATAAATTTTCTAATGATAATAGGGATTCTTACCTGGAGTTGAGGCATCCTCATGCTAAAATTATAATCTGCAGAATGACGAAGGGTTTTAGTGACAAATCCAAAAGCCGAGGGTAAGAATACATAAACCAGTGGTAAAACTATAATGAGAAGGAAATTGCAATAAGATCTATGGTTGTGGCAAGAGTACCTTTTTCTGGTGTCTCAGAGTGTTGGTTGCTTTCCACCACTTCTACAACCTCTGAAGTCATGCTTGTAATAGGATGTTGAACCTTAGGACAGGTAGGTGGTTGAAACCCCCAAAACGGTGTTAAAACCTCAAGGTCGAGCAAATAAAAACCTCTGTACATTAAGGTCATTGACATACCTGCTCCAGGAGGTTCCAACTTCATCCCTATTTCGTACTAGAGAAAACAATGTGTAGTGTTGAGTGTTGTAGAGAACCCCAGCCACAACAGAGCAGCGTGGGGAGACCGGAGTAGCAGTGACAATGAACCACCATAGGCTTGGTGCGAGAGGTCGGTTAGAGAATCTAACTCTAGCCATTTCCCACCGTCAGATCGATAGAAGAAGATCAACAATGCCAGAGTAAGCCATATGGTGGGATAAAACACTAGTACCAAACCTCAGTCAGGCTGCTCGCCGCGTGTTACCACGTACGAGTGCCAACCAAGCAAGTCTTGCCTTGGATAAATCTGTTCATTAAATTCAGAGGATCCCCATTCAGATTTTCCCACCTGAACATTAAAGACCAGTTGCAATCACATATTAATAGTTTAAACTTTCATAAATATCTTGAATACATATATGTATGCATGCTCAAGGGTCATTATGGGCCGATGTTATAATCTTTAGGATTGCGGGTGTATAATTTTTTTTTTTCATTTCAATTAAATTTGCAAGTTTTATGTGAAAATTTGTCGTTTAGCTGTTACAACTAATAAGTGAACGCATATTTTATTATAGTATTATTGCCTAGAAAGTAGCACTCATAAAGGTTTTGCATGTATACTTAATATATTTATTCCTTATTAGTAAAGTTTGTTTGTCATCTTTTATGTCTCTTATAATTGCACGGTTAAAAAGGATGTGTATTTACACCTTTGCATGAAATATATAAGGTTGAATAATGTTTTTATATAAATAATTTAATTGTAACGTGAAGTTTTATAAAGGTAAAATTAATTTTATAAATTAAAAAGGTTTGTATATCAAGAATATTTGGATTTTGTCTTAAAAATGGTAGAATTCAAAAATTGTTTATATATATATAATATTATAATATATATATATTTGTCCTTTTAATAAGAATGACCATAGCAAAACCAATGGGTTGTCAAAACCTAAGCCTAAAACAAGCCGACAATAAATTGACTATTTTTTCTCATTTAATTTTAATTTTAATTTTTTATTTTTTATGTAATTTGACTTAGTCGAAATGTTTATGTAACAAGACATGATATGACATCACAACATCTATTCCATAGGCCAGAGAGTGTCTCTCAATGCAATAAAAAATATTTATGATAAATGTATCAATTTCAAGTTTGATGTTTGATAAATTTGACTTAAATAAGTACTATTTTATTTAATTTTGATTATTTTTTGGTTTTTAATAAATTTGAGATTAAGTTCTTGATTCACGTTGTTATGAGAAATTTCTTTCATTAAAATCACACTTATAATCTCTGGTCGACAAGTTTCAAACCATCAACTATGGTTCATCCTCAAGACTGAGAGGGAGAGTCTCATCAAAGAATGAAGTTATATGAATGAATGAATGAATAATATTTTAACGTCTACGAGACTAATATTTTAAGTTATGCCTTTTTCTTATTCAAATCGATGCTTTTCGCCTTTTGAAATTATGCCTTTTTCTTATTCAAATCGATGCTTTTCGCCTTTTGAAATTATGTCTTTTTCTTATTCAAATTGATGATGAGTTGACTCAATCTTCTAATAGTCCCCTCGCTGAAAAGACAATGCTAAGGGACCAATGCTAACATATTTCCATAACTGTACTTGATGTTTCTAAAAGCATCACATTCCAAAATGAAATGTTTTTCCGATTCCATTGCCCCATAAGTGT
>APFE031750292.1:0-25271 GCA_000404065.3 Pinus taeda
TAGGAGTCCAATGGCTACAATCCTTGAGTACAATAGCTTTTAATTTTCAAGAACTTTTCATGAAATTTTCTATGGAAGGAAAGGAAGTTGTATTAAGGGTTATTGCAGGGAAACCAGGAAAGATAATAAGCTCTAATGGTATGACAAAGCTTCTAAAAACGGAACAAAGAGGTGTAATTGCACAATTATGTTCGCTAGATGCTTCCACATTGGAATCATCTATTTCTCCAGATCTCCAAAAAGTCCTGGATAATCATTCCAAGGTATTTGAGACTCCTAAAGGTCTCCCACCTATGCATGATCATGATCATACGATTCATCTGATTCCGGGAAGTGTTCCTCCAAACATCAGGCCGTACAAATATCCCTATGTCCAAAAGAGTGAAATTGAACATATGGTTGTAGAAATGCTAGAGGCCGGTGGTATAATTCAACCGAGTCAAAGTTCTTTCTCTGCTCCAGTAGTATTGGTGCACAAGAAGGATGGATCATGTTGCATGTGTCCGGATTATAGGGAGCTCAACAAGCTCACTATTAAAGATAAGTTCCCCATTCCTGTCATTGATGAATTACTGGATGAATTGCAGGGATCAATTTACTTCACCAAGTTGGATCATCGTTCAGGGTATCATAAAATTAGAATGAATATTGAAGACATTCCGAAAACAACATTTAGAACTCATGAGGGTCATTATGAATTTTTGGTCATGCCTTTTGGCCTTACCAATGCACCTTCAACATTTCAAAGTTTGATGATTCAATTTTCAAACCATTCCTTAGAAAATTTGTGTTAGTATTTTTTGATGATATACTAATCTACAGCAAGTCTTGGAAGGATCATGTTGAACATGTTGACAGGGTGCTAGAACTATTGGAGGAGAAACAATTATATGCAAAAAGATCCAAATGTTTCTTTGGAGTACAAGAGGTGGAATATCTGGGTCATATTGTATCTCATGGATTTAAGGTAGACCCTAGCAAAATTAAAGCCATTAAGGAATGGAAAATTCCCACATCCATAAAGAATATGCGAGGATTTCTTGGGTTGACAGGGTATTATTGCAAGTTTGTTAAGAATTATGGGAGAATAGCAGCACCCGTAACAACATTATTGAAGAAAGATGCATTTTCATGGACTCCGTAAGCAACAAAGGCCTTCGAACATCTTAAAGAGGCAATGTGCCAAGCACCGGTCTTAGCTACACCGGACTTCACAAAAACCTTTATTGTGGAAGGTGATGCTTCAGGAAATGGAATTGGTGTTGTTCTAATGCAAGATGAAAGACCCATTGCTTTTGAAAGTCGTCCAATCAAGGGAAAGTTTTTACACAAAGCTATTTATGAGAAGGAAATGTTGGCAATACTCCATGCACTTAAGAAATGGCGACCCTACCTAATGGGAAGACACTTCAAGGTAAAAACGGATCATGATAGCCTTGAATAATTTTTATAACAACGATTATCCTCTGAAGAGCAACAAAAGTGGGTCACAAAGATGTTGGGTTATGACTTTGAAATCATCTAAAAAAAAGGGAAGCAAAATGTGGTGGCAGATGCACTCTCAAGAAAGGATGAGGATGTGGAAGAATTGTTGTGTGCAATTTCTATTATCCAACCAGATTGGATAAATGAAGCAAGGGAGGAATGGAAGAATGACGAGGAACTATGAGCACTTATTCAAAAATTACAATAGGATTCCAGTACGTCTGATACATTTAGCTAGAAAAATGATTCGTTATGGTACAAAGATTGCTTATACCTCTATAAGAATTCCCAGCTAAAACAAAATATTCTTATGGAATTGCACACTTCTCCCTTAGGAGGGCACTCAGGATTTTTAAAAACATACCACAAGGTTAAGAAGGAATTTTTTTGGGATGGCCTTAAATTTGATATTCAAAAGTTTGTGGTGGAAATGTTTGGTTTTCCAACAAAATAAAGTTGAAACAATTAAGACACCGGGTCTATTACAACATTTATCCATTCCAAGCCTACGTTGGGAGGAGGTTTCAATGGATTTTATCACAGGTTTACCCAAGTCTGAGGGAAAGAGTGTCATCATGGTGATAGTTGACAGACTTACCATGTATGCACACTTTTGTGCATTATCACATCCATTTAAATCCTGTACAGTTTCTACGGCATTTATGGAAACAATTCAAAAGCTACATGGAAATCCAAAGATTATTGTAAGTGACAGAGATCCCGTTTTCACTAGAAATTTTTGGACAGAATTATTTTTTTGTCTTGGTACTCAGTTAGGTCATAGCTTATCTTATCATCCTCAATCTGATGGGAAAACTGAGATAGTAAATAAATGTTTGGAAGGATATCTTCATTGCTTTGTATCTAATAAGTAGACACAATGGGTCAAATGGTTGCCTCTGGCTGAATGGTGGTATAACACTTGTTTCCATACAGCAACAAAAATGACCCCATTTATGGCACTTTATGGGTATCAACCACCATCCATCACATCATATTTAAGAGAAAATTCTAACGTTCACACAGTGGAACATCACATCGAACATCAACAACAAGTCCTCCAACTCTTAAAGGATAACCTCGTGTTGGCACGTAATAGAATGAAACAACAGGCATATCAACATCGCAGTGAAAGAAGTTTTGATGTAGGTGATTGGGTATTCATACGGCTACAACCATATAAGAAGATGTCCCTCAAGCAAGCTAGGAAGGATAATAAATTATCACCAAAGTATTATGGTCTGTACAAGGTGTTGCAAAAGATGGGTACTATGGCATACAAATTGGAGTTTCCTGCAACTTTTCAATTGCGCCCAGTTTTCCATGTTTCATGTTTAAAGAAGGTTATAGGCGACAAGTTCCCCGTTAAAACAATATTGCCAGAACTTGACGAGGAAGGAAAAATTATATTGGAACCGGAAGCAGTCACAGAAGAAAGAACTCGACAACTATGAAATCAATCAATTTCGGAGTATCTTATCAAGTGGAAGAACTTATGTGCTGAAGATTCCACATGGGAGGATGAGAATTTTATACATAAGTATCCAAAACTACTCAAGCATTGAGGACAACACTTTTTTGAAGGAGATGGGCATGTTGGATCCCTATAATACTAGTGATTACCCCATTACTATTGTAGTTGTACCCCTTATTAATATTGTTGTGCCCCATAGAAGCCCTCTATTGTTATTTTTGTGGCTTTATATTATTATTGTTAGGTCGGATGGGTTATATTGCGACTCCTTAGACTCCTATATATAGAAAGGAGGTTTTGTCATTTGTATCATCCAAGAATTGTTCATTTATGTAATGTAAAGGAGGTTGCCCCCTCGAAGAGGCTAAATTCTAAGGCGTTGATCTATCTTTTCTATTTTTTCTTGAGCTGGTTGATAACAGCGTCAGTATTTAGATCTAGATTATACATGATCAAACCACATAATGATAATTAATTTCAAGTCTTAAGATCCTGATCCATCATTAGATCTTATCCCTCATCAACCGCTAAGGTTCATCCTTGGTTTAGTTCAAGCAAAGCACCATAAGCTAATAACCTGCATACTAGATCTCACACTTCATCAGCACAGCATGGCCTAATGATCTTCTCCTCCTTATATAGTTTTAGGCCTTTCTCAATTCCATGGATCCAAACCAATTGGGACCAATACCTTGGACCAAATACCTAGGGTCAATACCTCAAACCAAATACCTTGGACCAATACCATGGATCAAAATACCATGGACCAAATACCTCGGACCAAAAAATTAGTTTTCGAACATATACACATTTTTTCTTGTGTGAAAGTGTGTGTGTATGTATACACTACTTTTTTTTCAGTGAACCTGCGTGTATACGCACATTGGTCAAGGTGAACCTGCGTATACCTCTCTTTCTTCGTTCTCTATAGTCTAATCTGTAATTCTTTGTTGTTGACATGTTGCACCGTGATATTTCATCTGAGTGAGTTTCCATCAAGGACAATACCTGTATCATAATTCTAACAACTACAATATCAGTGGGCATTGGGTCGAGAAGTGTTCAAAATTATTTCCACAGCTTCATCCTAGCAAGGGAAAGCAAATTATCCAAAGCACTAGAAGAGGATGTGACAAAAGAAAAAGTGCCACAATATGTGACCATCCATGAAGTAGTTCTAGAAGAAGAAAAAGTTCAAATAGAAGATTCATTTACCTAGTTGGGTAAGAAATGGGAAAACTATTTTTCCAGTGAAGTTTGTAAATCTTTGTTTTGCACTAGTTTCATATCCCCATAGTTGGGAAATTTGTAAAAGTGATATTCATAAACAAATCACTTATATGCAACAGTGTTTTCTTTGGCATTGTTATGCTAGTTTGGCTTGTTCATAGTCGATTTGAATGGAAAGTTTGGGAGTCAAGTTTATTCCATCTTGAAAATGCATTTCTATTTGTAATTTAAGAAAAAATTTCAAAACTCTTGTATGAGTAGTTGTAGCACATTTAGTATATTACAAATGTGTTAATCACTCAAGTTATACAAGTATTCAATATGTGAAACTTGTTTTGGTTCATTTGTCAAAGTCTTTTTGGGATCTTATCCTTAATAAGGATTTTGCAGAAGAGGGCCATGGGAATTCTTCTTGGGAAGGATGTTGTTGTGGACAGCCATAGCGACAAGGAAAAGCCGAGAATAACATTGAACTTGAATTCTTTGGTCGGGTTATATTTCATGTTTAGCTTAAGAATGAGCCAAGACAAGTACAAGTCAATGCACTACAAACATCAATTGGATAGAGTTTGGAAAAGTGAAGGAATTGTACCTTCAAATGATGAACAATTCAAAGTGAACTTTTGGGGACCAAAAGTTTTCAGTGGGTAGGAGTGATCAAGAGCTCAAAATTTGCAAAAAATGAAAGCTGTCAGAATAATGTGGAACCCAAATGAGTGTGTATATATCGTCATCCTAAATCTGGCACAACCTGTTTGACATGAAACAAACATCGTATGTTCCCAGAAACACATCCTATTTGCTTTGTCAAATAGGTGATTTTTTTGCAGGTGCTGACAGGGATGCTGACTGGGCATCTGTACAAGCCAATCAATAAAAGGAATATTCTTGGTATATTCCTTAGGCATATTATTTGGAATATTATTAGGCTTAGTGGCATCATTCTATTGGTCCATGTGTTTTTGTTTGGGGCCAATGAGGAGGTGAGACAAGGGTAAGCCTGAGGCCACCACGTGTCCTAATGGCATGTCGAACTTTGTTATGGCAGATAGGTCAAAGGACAAGTGCAACCTCGAGACCTCTCATACACTAACACATCGACATTACCAATACACCACATTGTGTTACTTAACTGTATGGACGAGGCGGTTATATTTAAAGTTACATGATTTTCAATTTGCGGGATGGGACCATGGTTAACCCCCGACCCCGATACATGGACTATTGTTAGGGGCTATCCATGACCCCAAGACCATAACTTCCACTAATAACCATAACAATAACTAGCCATGTGAATAGTAATGTGGGAGGTGGAGTGGGGGGGCCGACTAGTGGGGATGGGTCATTGGCCTTAGCCCTCGAGCATGTGGCCCTAGTTTTTGGAACTTAAGCGTTAGAGGATGTTTTAAAGTTCTAACAATTTCACTCTATTTTCAGCGAAAATACTACTTGGCAAGCAAAATTATAGGATGATGCCGAATTTTGGGGAAAATCTAGAGCAAATAATGGGAAAACTAGGAGAGGTTATAACTTCTCTAGTTTTTTTTTCAAATTGGGTGAAAAAAGATGCTAGATAGCCATTTTTGGACATTCTGGACTCATTGGAGTAGGTTTCAAATTCAAGGGAGAAAATCTAGATATGATTTTTTCTGGTTGAAGTTTATGGGTGCCCTAGTCAACTAGAGGGTTGAATCAATTCATGGAGTTTGAAGATGGTGATGACCTTGTAGGGGTTTTTCAACCTCCATGTTTCTTCTGCAATAGCTATTAAATTAGTGTTATATATTTTATTCCTCCTTTCCCTATGTTCTTTGGAGAAGAGACTTGTTTACGTACTTCGAGTGGATTATGGTACTGTTGATGCTCTATGAAGTTGGAGAATGGGGTGTTGGTGTACGATTCCTTTGTTTGCTAAAATTTTACATGTTTGACTGTAGGTTTATATCTATATGGAGTGATAAAGTTTGCAGAAGTTGTTTCTTTGAAGGAGAAACTAACCATTTCATTTCTCAACACTTTATGCACTCTTCTTTTTGTAAACGTTGAGCATAATGACATCGAGTCATGCCATTATAGTTGATGCAAGGAGATGTAGCCTAGGAGGGTTGAACCCCTTTAACAATGGTTGGTGTATTAATAATTGATTCATGCTTCAAATTCATAACTAAATTTTTTCATGAAATTAACATAAGAAAACACATATAAAAAATCATGTTTTTATGTGCTATTTTGGAGTACAAACCTCAAACACATTATTGTATTATGATGAGGATCTTAGTAGAGAAAACTAATATTCCACATTCACATTAGATATGCCTTGTGAACACAGGACTAGATATATTGTATGTAGTCAAGCAGTTGAGCCAAGCTATGGTTAGGACAAACAAATTACTTTGGACGATAGTTAAGGATGTTATACACTACCCAGTGGCATTACCTATTTTGGACTATGGTACATACAGATAAAGGGAGTGAAGCTGTGTGGCTTCACAGATTTAGATTGGGTGGGGAGTCTATTGGACTAAACAAGTACATCAAGTGGAGTTTTCAGTGTTGGATCCGTAGTTGTTTGTTGGTACAACAAGAAGAAAATATATGCGGTGCTCACCTCAGCAGAAGAGAAATATATGGTTGCAATTCAAGGAACATGTGAGGTGAACTGGATTAGGAAGATACTTAGTTTGTTTGGTTCGATTTTGGATCTAACTATGTTCTAATTTGATAATCAATGTTTCATCAAGCTCTTTGAGAATATATATATATATATATATATATATTATATATATATATATATATATATATATATATATATATATATCAGGTATAACCATTTACGGGACTATGTGGAGAGGTAGATAATGTTGTTGTAGTACATTCTCATAGATGAACAAGATGTTAATATTTTGACAAAGGGCTTGCCAGGAGAGAAATTTGAGCTCCATAGGTATAGGATAGGGGTTGTTGATAATCCCTTTCTTGCTGAGAGGGAATGTTAAAAAATGTACCAATAAATTCTCAATTTGATTTTGCCTTGTTTAAATTGAGAAAATTTGAATTTCCACATCAACAAAAAACTTGGATGACATTAGCATGTGTGACATGGCGTGTGTCACCCAATTTACTTAGTAAATTCGATTTGGAGGAGTTAGAGCTCAGTTCATCATGTGTGCTTGTTAATTTGTAGAAATCAAAGTCGTATATCTTAGGTTGTTTTCAGTTAAACTATTTCCAACTTTTGGAGGAACTAGTGGAAGGTCAATTAAGAAGTGTGACTTCATTCATACTCAATGATCATCTAGTTAACTGATCAATCAACCCAAAATAGCTAGTACATGCAGAGAATTTGAGTTCCCTGGGCTTGATGGAGATTCCAAGCTAGTGTAATATCAATTGTAGATTAGTTTTGAGTGTACAGATGTTGCATGTAGTCATATGACTAGCCTAAAGGAATTATTCAATCAAATTGAGGAATTCCTAAATAATAGTGGCCTAATTCCTCAAGGAACAATGCAAGGAAATAGGAGCTCAAGAAGAGTAAATATTTGACTAATTCTAGGTCAAGTCCTTTCAGTGAGTAGAGGGATAGGTTATGCACTTTAATGTGATGCTCAGTTGAGAAAAGCAATTGTAATACATCTCTATTCTTTTGATTTAATGCAAGAAAGCATTGGGATCTTTAGCAGTTTTCTTTCCCTGGGATAAATACTTGTTGCATGTGTATGATTTCTTATTGCATGTCTAAAATTTTTGTTATAGATTGTGAATTAATTTCTGTAGATCTATAGAGTAGGTTTATGTCTTGTGATTTTGATTATAACTTCATGAGTAGATGCAAATACACATCGTAATTTCTACAAACACATTAATTTATCTTCAACAATGACTAAATGATCCCTATATATTCTTATTCACATATAACAAATTTTATCCCTCCATTATTAGGCTAACCCTATTACATATAAATTTACATATTACATTCACATTTGACCCCATGTATGTAGCAATCACCTAGCTATCAGGTACATCATATAGATTTAATCATATATATGAATTCCTTGGGGGCATATCATAGTGCTTTGTTCAAAAGTCTTTGTCCTCAAAGGTTTACATTTAAGTATGTTAGATGTGATGAAACCAAAAAATAAGATTACATTGATTATGGTCCATTCATCCAAAATTAAGTTTTTCAATATTAATCCTTGATGACTATTTTTTGCATAATCTATATAGTGTTATTGTGAGTTCTCTAGTTTGTAGTATTTGTTGTTCTTTGATTTAATATATTACTAAACAACATTTTTTTTATTATTTATTCCATGAATATTGATGAGCATTTCAAAATATTTCTTAACTATGTTCGTATTGATCTTCTTGTCTTTCATGAAATCTTACCCAGTAATGAGGATGTCAATATGGTGGATTCCGTCCACTTTTCATACTCCTTTTCATTTGTCTTCTTTTTAGAGACAATGGTCTCCTCTATATTGTTTGTTTAATCTATGATTACTCTAGCCTTAGATATAATACCATAATATTTGGCACACACATTTAGTAGATGGATTTAAAATTCTCCAAGTATCTTCTACTGACGTTTTAAAAAATAAAATAAAAAAATCTTCTTTTTCCTTTTGAATCTACAATGTGACCCCATCTATAAAATTTTCATGCCCATTTTCAATTCTAGAATTAATTTATGGTTTTCCTTGATCCATGTCTACATTTCCTCAATCTTCTAACAACTTTTCTTATTAATAATTTGGATAATATCTTCATCTAATATCATTGTTTCTTCTTGATTTTAAGAATTCTTCTTTTCTTGATTCAATATCTTAATCTCATATAGTTTATTTTTTTTGCGGTTTCATAATCAACATGTTTAGAATTCCTATTTCATTTCCAACTCTTACCTTGACTCATCCTTTCAACACTTCCCTTTGCCACATTGTTCTTTTCAATTTTTTAACTTCCTTAATTAGTTCTTCATTAAGACCTCATATATTAGAATATCATCACCCTTCTACTTAATATCTTATTTATCTTCTTTTTATTTACCCTAATTTTTGTACATTGCTTCCTCGTTTGTATCATTAGTCTTTTTCTCTTTCAAAAATAACTCATCAAATAGTTACCATGTGATGCTCCATCTAGCATCAAAAGTAATACTATTCTAGAACTTCCAACATTCACCATAAAAATAGTATCCTACCATTAAAGGTCTCATACCATTTTCCTTTACTATGCTTGACCATTTCTTAGGATTGATTTCATATTTATCTTCATCTCCATTACATTTATGCATTTATAGAGATTCTTAATTTAGGTCTCAACTAAACCCATAAATTACAGAGTTGTATTTTAACAATAATTCTCTAAAAAAAATAAGATCCTTCTTTAACTTTATTCTTCTATGTTTTATAAATCTAATTCATTTTGAATGACCTTAATCATACATAACAATAAAATTTTATGAAAATTTTAAATCGGCATACCTTCTAAAATACTATTTTAGAGTCTATCCTTTTGGCTAACCTTTCTTCTAGGCTATCCTACAATTTTGGCTCTTATGAGTATAAAAATTTATCTTGTAACTCTAATATTTTTTCTATGAAATTCCATAGATCTAATTAAAATTTTAAGTGTCAAGTAAAAGTTATAATAACTTTTCCAAAACTTGCTGGTTTTTTCGCCTTTTCATAAAACCTAATTTGTATAGTGATATGATTAACAAAATGTTTCTCATATGTAACTCAATAAGTTTCTTTAGATATTTGAAAATTTCATAGTCTGAAATTTCCTCTGGAGAAAGTTATAGTAAAAATTCTAAGATCACCCATTTGAATTTAATTTCACAAACCCTAACTTGCATAAGGTATATCTCCAAAATGGTAGAGAACCAAAACATAAAATTTTCACCATCTATACACCATGATTTCTTCTCGCTCTATTAAAAATTTCATTTGAATCACACTAGAGAAAATGTTATAACAAAAATTTCAAGCTCACTTGTTTGAAATTGATTTCAAAACCATTCATTGTCACTTTCATAGGCCATATGTCCAAATATATAGTTAACCAAAATTTAAATTTTTTACTAGATGTACTTAGAGATATGTAACAACCATTTTTGTTTCCACTTATGTGAACATCACTTTCTATAACTTTCTATGTAAATTATGTGAAAATACAAATATGGTTGAGATAGAGGAGTGGAGATGGATTGAAACATTTGAGGAGGAGAGGTTGATTGGGATGCGATCAACCCAAGCCACTCAATTATTTCCATTATATATATCTCTTGACAAATTAAATGGTTTTCACAGCAAACAATGGAGTTGATTATGGGTTTCCTAAGTGAGGGATGAAGTCCATACCATCCATGTTGTCATGGGATGTGTTCGGAAATCCAACACACAATACACGGGAAAAGGAGTAAGTACTGGCAAGAATGTGAATGGAGAAGGAAAAACAAATAAGGGTAATAAAATGAAAGAGAAAGAGCGAGACTATAGGAGAGGATGGAATAAAATATAAGAGAAGAGAAGATGCTTATATAATAGTACTTTGTAATGGAACTTCATTCCTTGTAATTTGGGTATCGAAAATGTTATTTATGAGTTTTTGATTAGCTAGTAAATACTCAATGGAGATATCGACTCACTAGTGTTGATTGTCTCGGTTAATAAATTTATAGGATCTTTCCATGGGGCTAATGAGCCACTTATATCTTATTGATTAGGTTGATAAACAACTGGGGTGTTTGCTGGAAGGCTAATAAACCACTTGGTAGGCTAAAACACTAAGGTGCTTTTTTTTCCTTAGCTAATAAACCTTTAAGTGCATGCTATGGGGCTAATAAACCATGGGAATAATGAATCACTTAGAACTTATTGAATGGGCTATCGAACCACCAGTAGTGTAGGCTTTGGAATCCTAAAGTGCTTGTCTTGACAATTCAGTCGATAAACCACCCATAAAGTGACATCATTCTCCTAGAATCGAGCAGAACATCACTGAGCCTTGTGTTAAGCCCTCTAATCTATTTTATAAAGGAAGAAGATTCATCGCGGCGGTTTCTATATGATGAGGTTTATATTTCATATGGAAAATGCACTCCCCTTATGGTCTAATTGGCTTGTCATCAATATGAAAATTCCGTTGAGAAAATTACTCCTCAGATTTTGAATCCAGCTCAAAGGTGGTCATCTGCAGGAGAGATTTTAGTGTAGTTGGCCTATGGTTGGGTGGATAGTTGAAGGCCCTCCTTCATTTTACATCCATTCAAGATGAATAGATAAGTATAGTTACTTTTATCCATGATACTTTGTATGATGAGTAATGTCTAATATGTAACGTGAAAGTGTAAGTACAAACACCACAAATGGAAAAATGTTCATATACTTGTACATTTATGATGAATGATTTTCTTATATGATCTCATGGTTATTTTTAACATGTAAACTTTTGTTTTTTTTTTTTCTCTTGTAAGATATATAGTTATTTAAATGAATATAAATGATTAGTTGATGTGCCTCAACTAATATATGATACTATGTGATTTCAATTATTTGAATATCATGAATAACTACCTTGTTGAAGGACGTATATTTCCTCATGACATTAGGTTAATGTTGATGTTATGTGATGCATGAAATATGGTTAGGTTCAATAGGTACTTGTTTTAATATCAACAAGAGTATTCTATGGTCATGTATGATTCTACAATGTATTGATGTTTGTAGAGGAAGCAAGGTATGTGAATGCCCTTGTGAAATCTGGTTGTTGGAGTAATTTCATAATTTATTGATTTTCATTCTTGGAAACTTGGTGCTCTAGGCATTACGTTTCTTGAAGGAAGATCTGCTCTAATTTCTTGAAGTATTCCTTCCCATGCATTTGGTAGAAATTATTCACCTGTATTTAAGGCTAGATGGTTCCTATATGAATTATGTATCCAGGTTAGATACCATTTTAATATCCTAGTGCTAGTCACATTTGAATATGTGGAGGGATGGATGTATATGGGACTAGCAGATGTATCTAAGAATCTAGGTGTCTGAGTAGCCATCACATGTCCACCATCAAAGTGCATTGGATTTCAAATGGGTTGGGTTTTATTTTTAAATAAATGGAGAAATATCCAATGTGGGCCCCACTTGGGTAGACTAGGATGTTTACTTTTCGTTGGGAGTAATTTAGGAAATTGGAGTGATCCAAGACGAGGAACTTTGTGCAAATGGTTATGGTACTAGATGTTCATGGAAATGAGTGTATCAGTTACAAGTACTTAGGGGATCTGGTGGATCCATAAATGTTCCATGGGTGCACACTTGTATCACACTAGAACTGCCCTAAACTATATTTAAAAAACAAAGAATAATGAAGAACAAAAAAAATTGAGCCCGATGGGACCCGTTAGCTTGGGTTGAGGTGAAGGTGTGGCAGATGCCCAGTGGGAATATATGGATTCCATGTGGCAGTCCCTCACTAATATGGTGAAATTTAATGGGCCAAATTTTAAATGGGCATATCTTTCAATCCATTAGTCAGAGGGAGAAAGAGTTTATATCACCAAAAGGCTCTCAATGGGTTCAATATGATGGTTATATTAGATATTGATTCTAAAAAAATTGGAGAATAAGGATTTTTGTAATGCCATGTACATAGAAAACAATGGAAATTAGGTTAATTATCAAGTAACACCTCCCACAACCCAAGAATGTACAAGAAAGTGGGAGGGATTTTTATAGATTACTATTAGAGTGAAGGTTATACATTGGCCCATTGGAGATAAAATTTAGAGCTCTGTCACAATGCGATCTCATAGAAAAGGTTCTAAATCAACCTTCAAAAATAAAAATTAGAGCTTCTTTATAGTGTGGTAGAGAACTAAACAATTCTCAGACTGAATGGGCTAAGAAGGATAATTATAGGGGATCTATTAGGAATTGTAGAGGATAGCTCTAACTAATATTTGATATTTGTATGAATATGCGATTTCATAATTTTAGTTGATAATATGGTTGAGATAAGATATTTTTATGTCTAATATTATCTTCTTACTGACATACTAACTTGGGATTTTATTTTTAAACTAGTCTCACATCAACATGATTCTTTCAACCATTCCAATGTGATGGGTAAAAATGTATTTTCATGTTTTGGTTTGACGAAAATTTATTTGTGTAAAAACACATAAGAATACATCAAGATACAACAAGAAAACAAGTGAATGATAATCATGATGGAATAATAAAGCACTGGTAGATCTCAACATTGTCAAGAAGAAAAGTAAATTGTGAAAGGGAGAGAGGAATATTCCCTTCATCAGGTAGACACCCTTATAAGCTTAAGGGGTGCGTTGAGAAGTTGTAAGGAAGACAATGAAATGACCAACAAAGCTCATGAAAAGAAGAAAAAAGAAAATGTAGTAATAGTAGAGATTATCATACTTACAAAGGGTAGAAGCAACATGAGATAGGTGCCATCAACCTAAGAAAATAAAATTCCGAGCAAAGTCCGTCATGACTTTGGGAGCATGAATTGGAAGCTAATGGTGTAGAAGGGAGGAAATATAACAGAATCCATATGTAAGAAAGTGAAGAGATAAAGAGAGGAGGGACTCAAATCAATACTCCTAAGAGAAGAATAAGTCATAATGAATAATTTTCTAGTGTTGCAACCAAGAGACATCACCACTAGAGGAGGAATGATAAATATTTAATGCCATAAGAATTTTAGAAGGAAAAAACTCCTATGTTTTATGGAGAGTTCAAGAATGCCAAGGAGGAAAAGTATTTTCTATAGGGAATGTACAAGTATTTCAGAGTGCATGACTAGTTTGAGAACATGAAGGTAAGAATAACTATTTCATATTGGAAGAAAAAATTGATATTTGGTGGGAAGACTTAACGAATGCTAAAGAAATTAGAGAGAAAGAGATTTCCTAGAGGATATTTGAGAGATACTTTCAGGAAAAGTACCTATATGAAAGGTACTATGACACCAAGTTCCAGGATTTTCATGAGGACAAATTAGGGAAAATTATAGTTGATGTGTAATTCCCCCTCCCACATTTGCCCAATTTCACTAGCCTTCCAAGTTAAACGTGAGGCAAAGAGTTACTATGACATGACTCGACCTCCAAGCTCCAGTTAAGGAAGTGGGGCCTACAAACTTACCAGAAACTAACAACTCACAACATCCCTTAGGGATAGATGACACTCAGGAGTCAAAGGACCAACACATGTGACCAAAACCTAAGTTCGAGTTCCTTTTCACTGACCTAGGCTCCCAACCACATGCATGATAAGGCCAAAATGTGGTTGAAGGCCTCCAACCACATGCACAACAATCCCTGAGTGTGGTTGTGACCCAAAATTTTTAGTTCAGAGGGTGTGGTCCTAAGATCTGAGCCACAATCCCAAGTCAAGCTCGAGACCATTGCCCAAAATTGCTCAATACATCTTAGAATCATTATTGACATGAAATAAATATAAACATTCAAACTTGAATAGAAAAATTGACCTAAACCGACCAGAACATACTAGGCATTTTTTCAAACACATGGCAAACATGTAAGCTATAGGTCATGAATGCATATTTGATCATAAAGTTATAAGATTTATCTAAAAATAACAAAGAAGGCCCTATGCGCTCTCCACATATCTGAAACAACATTTATTAGTCCATTCATTCATCCACCAATCAATAACTAAACAATTCATGATAAGATCCATAAATGATACACATCATATAATTAACATATAACCAGAAAATAACCAGCATGTAAACCATGGAAAATTAGGAATAATATAACCAACATAATCGCTACAAATATACATGAATCAAAATATAATAATAAATCTTATTAACATATTAAAATAACTACCAAGTCACGGACTTCCATGTACCACCCAACCATAGATTGGGCTTAACCAAATATTTCTTGTAGCAAGTCACCCCCACACGATATTCCAAGCATGAATGTGGGATATCATGGAATGAAACAAACAAAAGCAATCTGGGGATTCCATAGGACATAACACCTTAACCCCCACTAGTGATTCCACCTCACAAACAAACATCACTAACTCCAACCAAAATGGTCTCTACCCAAGTTGTGTAGGGCTTCAAGGACTAGTAACTCAACCCAAAGCCTTCCAGGGCTCTAGAGAATTTGTCCAAACTGGCTCTAAGGACTAGTAACTCAACCCACCAAGGGCTCCAGATAATTTTCCCCAACCTCAGCACCAGGACTAATAACTAAACCCAAGTTTTTCCAGGGCTTCCAAAGTGTTTGTTCAGACCCACAACCATAAGGAATTATGAGCACCAATAAAAAAAAGATCAATTGAAAATGTCCACAACACCATGTCTATCTTGAAAATGGAAAGGCAAGGCTAAAAACATTATCAATCTAGGAAAATCTCTATGCCAATGACAACATATAACCAAAAAATTACATGCATCCATAAATCAGCAATGAAAATACACATGCAACTTGTTACCTGCAAAGTAATCCAACTATAGCCATTGATACATATGGTCCCTTATGCTTTCCTACTTTCTTCTCCCTTCTTCCTCTAAATCCAAGTGAATTTTAAAGTGCTGCAAGTATGCTCCAAGAATACTCTAAGTGTGTAGTAATATGAGAGAATGAAACAATCGAAGAGAGATCCACCCAAAAACTGTCAAAAAGTTAATCGACAAAAGTTGTGAACTGATACTTAGAATTATTTTTATAATTAAGGCCTCTATTTTCATCATTTTCCTTCATTTTTCCTCACATGCAAATTTGTGACCCTTAATATCCCTTTTCTCCTATTTTCCTTTATTTCATAAATAAAATGTAAGTTAAAGCCACCTCCCTTTTCCAATTCCTTTTCCAATTTCCACAGCCATTATCTAGTCATTAGTGATACATATCACCATTCAACAGTGAGGCCTTGTTACAAACTCTTCACCCTTGGGGGAATATTGTGCTTGGTGCTCAATGACACATATAAACTGAAAAAAAAAATTCTTCCCATGGAGCTTTATAACATGAATTGATGTAGAATTTACATCATATCATACTACCAAGACCATGATCATCACAACCCAAAGACCATACCACTTATTGTAGCTATATAACACAAATCAATGTAGTATTTACAACATATATAGGAATATACATATAACCAACACAACATCAATAAATATAATAGAATACGTTCACTCATTAGGTGAATAGAGAAGGATACATAGCCTACATCTAACCATCCATCGCATATGTAGCTACATTAGGCCCAAAGTGCTTCGATTTCACTTTAACTTTCTCGATTGCTTGATTCTAGAGCATGAGCATCATTTACTACCAAATGCACTAAGATTTCAGCTATAATTTTCCTTCTGGTTCCACTTGAAATACATACCAGGCAATCACATCATTAACACCCTAGACATACATCTTAAGAAATCAAACATGGAAAACATCATGGACTTCCACTGTTGAAGGCAGTGCAAGTTGGTAGGCCATTGGTCCAATCCTCTTAAGGATCTTGAGAGGCCCACAATATTGAGGTGCCAACTTGGCACATGATTTGATCCTCAAGGAGCTGCTCTTGGGCTTAATGTGCAATTATTGTATGCTCCCCAACCAGAAACTCCTTAAATACCATGTGCTAATCTGCATAAATGTTTTGCATGTCTTGTGATGCCTTTAGATTCCTCTTGATAACCTACATTTCTTGTTCCATTTATAACAACATGTTAATTCTAATAAGTACCCTTTTCAATGGATCACTCTAGCTGATGGGAGTATTACAACTCCACCCATAAAGTTCCTCAAACAAACCTATCCTTAAGGATTCCTGATACCCATTGTTATAATAAAACTCTACGAGTAGAAGATATTTTTCCCAATTCCACTACTAATGCATGACATGCATCCTTAACATGTCCTCAAGAATCTTGCCAATACTCTATGTCTGTCCTCCCACAACCTAGAAGAGAACTTGGAATCTTTCTCTGACACAATCTACTTAAGAATACCTTGCATCCTCACTACTGTTGGTTTTAACCCCACATAGAAATTACCTACATATGAATTCTAAAAATCAAAAAATAAACAATGGCGAGAGCATAAAACATCAAACAAATATACACAGATATTTCCCCCTCCATCCCAAAACCAGGACTACCAGATTAATTTTTCATTATATTCCTTTCAATGTTACAATACATATATACATGTCAAAGCATCCATAAACTCCAATCCACTAACACTGGATTAGAACATAACCATAGTTTTCTTGACAATATCTACAAAATACCATGGATAGAAAACCGTCATGCCCAAAACCATGTGCAAAATTCATGCATAAAACCATAGGTATGCCCTCCCACCTAATATAGAGTCCAAAAAAATTTACCTGGGGCACTACCCCTGACCCCATGCAAGGGGACTACTACCACCCTGCATACTCCCCAACAGGGGGGGTTAGTCACCCCCCTGTGATATTCCTGACACAATGTACATAGGGGATACATCCCACTATGTCAGCCCCCCTGCACATGCGGTAGTCGTCGAAATAATATAACACAGACCCAACATTCTCCCACTTGTTGTTTTCTTTGCACAAGAGAGATTAGTCATTGGTTCGTTCCTACAACACCCATTGTTTCTCTACACCAAGAGAACTTCTCATTACTTATAGACTTTGTTAATGCATCTGCAATATTCCTCAAGGTGTCCACCTTTACCAGCAACACTATTTTATCCTCAACCATATCCCTCACAAAATGATATTGAGCATCAACATGCTTTGTCTTTGAATGATAAGTAGTGTTCTTTTCCAGGAAAATTGCACTTTTTCTATCACAATCTATCCTTATAAATTGTTGTACTCATCCCATACTTCAACACAATCTCTACAACCAAACTACTTCCTTTCTTGCATGAGTGGCTGCCATGTATTCTTCCTCTGTAGTTGAAAATGCCAGTACGGATTGTGTCTTAATCGTCCAACTGACTGCACCTCCAAATACGTTAAACACATACCCACTTGTAGATCTTCTCTCTTCAAAATCTCAGCCCAGTGTGAGTCAACAAAACCATGGATGTCCAAAACTCTATCCAATCATGGTCTTCCTTGATAGCATGAACAATAATCAGTAGTGCCACAAAAATACCCAAAAATCGCCTTCACTGTTGTCCAATGCTCCTTCCCTAGTTTTGACATAAACTTGCTCAATACTCCAATTGCATGTGCAATGTCTAGTCTATTATATACCATTGGATACCTCAAGCTACCAATTGCACTTCATATGGAACATGGGACATATCCTCCTCCTCTTCTTGTGTCTTGGGACACTGTTCAACAAATAACTTTACACCTACAGGAATAGAAACCTTCACGAGTTTACTATCCTACATATTAAACCTCTGCAGTATTGTCTCGAAATACTTCCCCTATTTAACCAAAGCTTCCTCTTTTCTTGATCCCATTTAATTTCCATGCCCAAAATATAGATTGCAGAACCAAGATCTTTCATGTCAAATTTGGAGGACAATCGGGTCTTCAAATCCTAGATAATTTCTCTGTCATTTGCAACCAGCAACATATCATCCACATACAAGATTGGATAAATAACACCGTCACCAATTAATTTAAAAAACACACAATGATTTACCACATACAAAGATCTTTTTAACTTTCATACCAGTTATTTCTTACCCTTGATCACAAGGCCTCTAGTTTACTTCATGTAGATTTCTTTTTCTAGATCCCCTTGAAGAAATATTATCTTCACATCCATATATTCTACCTCAAAATCAAAAGAAGCAACAACAAATAAAATTAATCTAATAGAAGTTACCTTGGCAACTGGAGGAAAAATATCACCAAAAACAATTCTTGATGCTTGTGAATAACGTTTTTCTACCAACCAAGATTTGTATTTCTCCACGTTTCCTTTTGCATTCATCTTCTTCTTAAACACCAATTTTCTGCCAATGGGTTTCCATCTAGCTGAAAACTCCACCAGATCCCAAGCCTCATTTTTCTGCAAAGGTGCCATTTCATCAATCATGGCCTCTTTCCAGAGTTTTCCATCCTATGAATAAATTTCTTCCCTCATAGCTATGGGATCATCATTAGTAATAGATATATCAAAATTTTAATAGAAATTAGCTGGACTATACCTTTCCAGTTCTCTTCTTTATCGAACTGATCTTCCCCCAACTAGAGTTTGTGTCCCTTCATCTTTTGATTCCTCTTCTGTTGTAGAGTCCAATTCTTCCACCTTTAACTCAAAATCTATCTTCTCATGTTTGTTTGGTAGGACTTCACATTTAATAATATATTTCACCTCTCTAAACAACACATCTTGGTTGTAGACAACCTTCCTTGTTTCTGGGTTCCAAAGCTTATAACCTTTTAAACCATCCTTATACCCAATAAATATGCACCTTTGGGATTTACTATCCAACTTTGTTCTTTTATCCTTTGGAACATGTACATATGCATCACATCCAAATACCCTCAGATGTAAAAGACAAGGTTTCTTACCATTCCCTACCTCTTGTGGAGTCGTATCCTCCAATGTTGATGAAGGTGATCTGTTGACCAGATAACATCCAGTCTCCACCACCCCTACCTGGAATTCTTGTCCTAACCTAACACCACTGAACGTGCTTCTTGCATTTTCCATCAACATCCTATTCATTCTTTCTACAATTCCATTTTTCTTAGGTGCGTATGGAGTAGTATTCTACAGTGCTATGCCATACTTATTACAAAACTCTTCAAATTAATTCTTGCAAAACTCTCCACCGTTATCTGCCTTGACACCTTTGTCTTCTTCTCTATCTGGTTTTCCACCAGAGCCTTAAATTATTTAAACCTGTCAAAGACCTCAGATTTCATCCTAAGTAAGTATATCCATATATTCCTTGAGAAGTAATTTATAAATGAAACATAGTACACAAACATACCTAGCGATGGAACTAACACAAGTCCAAACACATCGCTGTGCACAAGCTCTAATATTTGTTTCACCCTCTTAGCACCAGAGGGGAAACTTACCCAATTCTACTTCCCATATACACAATTTTCAAGGAAATCAAAATATAGAATGAAATTAGACATACCTTCTACCATACCATTACCATGAAGTATTTGAAGGCCATTTTCTCTAATATGTCCAAGCCTTTCATGCCATATCATGGTCATTTCTCCCGAGACCACTAGATTTTATGCTCCACTTTGAGGAACCACAAAATTGTTGCACCCATCAATAATAGTGCTACCCTCAAGCTCGTAGAGAGTTCCAATCTGAACTCCCTGCATCCATACAAATGCTCCCCGAGCCATCTTGCAAGTATCTTTCTTGAACACTATTTTTATACCTGCACCATCCAACTTGCTTACAAAAATCATATTTCTCGCCAATGCAAGAATATGGAGAACACTTGGAAGTATTCTAATCCTTCCACCTTGCAACTTCATCTTGAGTTTTACATGACCAACGATTCTAGCTTTCCCGTCATCCCCTAAGAAGACATCACCCCCATCATATTTCTCATACTGAGAAAACCACTCTCTGCGGGGAGTGAAGCAAAAGGATGCATTTGAGTCAATCAAAACATGCCTTATGATCTACATGTGTACTTGAAGAAGAATCCAAGTACACATCCTTGCCTTCATGTAAGATGTCTTTTGCCTCTACAGAAGGAGAATCATCAGATCCCTTTCCTTTGTTAGGAGCTTTAGATTTACAGTCCCTTTTTAAATTCCATTTCTTTCCGCATTTCTAGCACACCTTTAAAGGTTTTCCTAGAGATTTAGATCTCCCACTTGAGGACTTATTTTTGGTTTCTATTATGGGATCAACCTCATATAGATAAGCCATCACCATTATGGCCCTCCATATTTTTCCATCTCATCTCTTCTGGTATTAAGGATGAGACCATTCATCAAACTACAAGGTAGTTGCATTGCTACCTATTGCAACAACCAGACTATAGCATGAATCTCGTAGAGAACACAATAATCTAATGCACTTTTCTTCGTTTGAAATTTTAATATCAACAAATAATAAGTGACTTACCATAGTACTAAAGGCATTTAAATGCTCTGTCACCAAGTATCCATTTTTCATCCATAGGTTATATAATGTTTTTATATAGGAACCATTTATTCACCAGAGATTTAGATTTCTACAAGGTCCCTAACTTGTCCCACAAATCCTCCACTGAAGCTTCCCCTGATACATTCAACAGTATTGAATATGAGACAAATAATCCTATTATGCTCTCTGCCTTCTGATCCAACTTTGCCCAGTCTTCAACTAACATTTTTGTTGGTTTAGTACCTAGACCTACCGCGATCCACCGATCTTTATCCACCAGCAGAGCCTCCACCTTGATTGAACACAACTCGAAACTCTGACCATTAAATTTCTCGATTTTTATCTTTCCACTTCTCACGATCATCTTTTACCACAAGAATCGATACCGCAGATGTCCCATTGAACAGGGTCTACCACAGGTCTAAGAACAAATCCCTCAGTAGCAAAGGCTTCCCCTTGAAGCCAAAACTACTCTGATACCAAATGTAGGTTTTAACCCCATATATAAATTACTTGCATATGAATTCTAAAAAAGAAAGAAAATAAATAATGGCGAGAGATTAAAACATAAAACATATATACATAGAGATTTCCCTCTACATCAAAAAGCTAGGACTACCAGATTGATCTTTCGTTATATTCCTTTCAATGTTACAATACATATATATACATGCCAAAACATCCATAAGCCCCAATCCATTAACCCTTCATTAGAACATAATTGTAGTTCCCTTGACCTGATCTACAAAATAACATGGACAAAAAACCATCATGCCCAAAACCATGTGAGAAGCCCATGCACAAAACGATAGGTAGTTCTTCCCAACCAATATAGGGTCCAAAAAAAATTTACCTAGTGCGTTGCCCCGGATGCTGTGCAGGGGGGCTACCGAGATCCTTCATACCCCCTAATAGGGGGCGCAACCGACCCCACTTCTTTGTCTAATGCAACATATGGGGGGGGTGTTCCCCCTGGCATGTGGGGTAGTCATGGAAATAATATAACACACAAAAAATATCTCCCTGATGAAAATTTGAGTTATGTCACTAGCTGAGTTTGTAGGATTAACTATGATGAAATCAACTATGTTGGTCAACCTATTAACCATAACCATAATACAATCATGACTTTTTTATGTCCTTGGAAAAAATGTAATGAAGTCCATAAAAATGACCTCCCATTTCCACTCTAGAATCAAAATCGACTGCAATAAACCATCTGGATGCTTACACTCTGCTTTTACCTATTGAAAATCAAAACATCTTGCAACATGCTCAATGAATTCTTTATTCAAGTTCATCTAGTGGTGGAACTTCTTAATCACTATTAATGTCTCTTGATATTCCAAGTGATGTGGATATGGCTTCAAATTAAATTCCCTCAATATAAACTTCTTGAGCTTGTTATTCTCCAACACATATATCTTGTCCCTAGATCTAACCAAACCATCCTCCGTGACATGATAATCCACATCCCGATCACCTGTACTATTCTACTGTAACCTATGCTTAAGTTGTTTGTACCTATAATATCATCTTCATGCCTACAATATCCACTTTTGCAAGTATGTCCCATATGAACTCATTGTTGCAATGTGATTTACCTGCACTCCTTTTCTAAGAGCATCTACAACCCTATTCTCTTTACCCTTAATGTACCTGATCTTGAAGTAAAACTCACTGAGCGTAGCCAACCACCTAGATTTTCTATAATTTAGATTAGCTTGATCAAATAAGTACCCCATCCCACTCTGATCAGTCATCAAGGTGAACCTTCTTCCAAGAAGATAATGTCTCCACATATTCCAGAAATGGATGATAGTTTCGAACTCAATATCATGATTCACATTGTTCTACTCATGCTCATTCAATTTACTTGACTCATAGCATACCATTGTCCCTTTATGCATCATAACTCCACCAATTCCCCTCTTTCAAATATATGTATAGACCAAAACTCTTTATTTGGATCTATAAGCTTTAGAAATGGATAATTTGTAAGCAATTGCTTCAACTACTCAAAACTAGCAACACACTCCTTTCTTCATTCAAATTTCTTTCCTTTTCACTGAAAAGATGCAATAGGATAGGAAATCCATGAGAAGTTCATGATGAACTACTTGTAATAACCTGCTAACCCTATGAATGATCTGACCTCATCCACATCACTAGGAGATTCCCACTCCATCATAGCTCTGATATTTTCTGATTCCATTGTTATACTTTCCCTGCAAGCAACATGTCCCAAGTAATGAACCTTTGTCTGAAATAAACTTCATTTACTATGTTTGGGATGAAATTGATGCTCTCTTAGAAACCTTAACACTGTTGTTAATTCCTCTTCATGCTCTCCTGAGTTCTTAGAATATTTCAATATTTCATCAATTAATACTATGACAACCTTGTCCGTATAAGGATGCGATGCACTATTCATCAAACACATGAGAGTAGTTAGATAATTAGTCAAACCAAAAGGAACTACTACAAACTCATAATACCCATACCTGGTCTAAAATGTGGTTTTGTATATGTCCTCTTCTTTGATGCGTACTTGATGATACCCTAATCTCTAATGGAACCTTGGAGAGAACTTCTTCTCCCTTCAATTGATCAAGCAAGTCATCAATCTACAAAAAATGTTACCAGTTCTTAATTCTCACCTTGTTCAACTTCCTATAATCAATACGCAACCTAAGAGTACCATTCTTCATCTTCACAAAAAATACTTGTGCACCCCAAGGAAACAAACTTGGCCTAATGTATCCCTTATCAAGTGTTTCCTTAAGCTCCAAATTTGACTCTACTGGTTCCCAAGTTCTCATCATGTATGGTGCCTTCAATGCTAGTGTTTCTCCTAGAATCCACTCAATAGAAAGGTATACTTCCATATGAGGCAGTAACTCTGATATCTCTACTATAAATACATCCTAAAACCACTACAAAATTGAATACCTCTTCAAGAATTTTTCATCCTCAACATCCTTCCCTTTCTCACTAGAAATATGAACTACAAACAATACACATCATGTTTTTCTATTGTGCATCACTTGTATAGATGTAATGATTATCATTGATGTAGGCTTATTCTTACCCTACAAAATTCTCTTATCATTGTCATCATTGAGGCACTCAATAGTCTTATCATATAAATCTACCTTAGTCATGTGAATGTACAACCAATCCATACTCAATAACATAATGTATGATCCAAATAAAAGTACATTTAGATGTGATGTAGACATGCCATTCAGCTCAGATGCACAAGATCTTACCTAATGATTAACTCTTTTCTTACTACCTATATCCAACTACACCAACCAAGGCTTTACATGCACTTTTTTATTCAAACAACACATATCGAGGATGTCAAGACTGGTATAACTATCGTCAAACCCAGGGTGAATTTAGATAAAAACAAATTGATCACAAATGTTACCTTACATCTCGATAAGATATGTTTGGTGGTCATCCTTCCTATTATCCAATATTGCATAACACTGTGGAATACTATGTCCAACATTTGCAACTTTTTATGACTCCTTAGCACTATAAATCTATAGTTTGACACCTCGATTCTCTGGAAATTCTCTCCAACGATGATCCATGCTACAATTCCAACACTACAAAGGATTCCTACCATCATCCTTGTTCTTCCCCTTCAACTGAAATCCCTATCCTCAACCAATTGGTTTGAATTTCATTTACGATGTTTCATTCTCCCTGTCATCACTACAACAAATCCTGTGATTAGCATCCTTTTTTACTTCTTTTTTTGCATCTAGAGCCCATTTTTGGTGCTATTTGCATCCATTTATCAAATATGGTGCAAAACTTGACACAAAATTTGCATCGAGTTTTACACCACGTCTTACACCAAGTTTAGCACCAGGTATTGTAATAGGTTTTGCACCACATTTTGCACCAAATTTTATGCCAAGTTTTGTGTCATCCTTTGCACCAAGTTTTGTTC
>APFE031750292.1:62751-79794 GCA_000404065.3 Pinus taeda
CTAACAAGTAATCTAGTCACTCCCCAGTGGAGTCGCCATTTTGTTATCCAGGAATAGTGTCCACTCGGATGCTACTATTCCCACTAAGATGGGTGGCTATCTTAGAAACAAACAATCAAAGTCTACTATTGTTTCCTTTAATGAAAATAGACGGGAGGAGAACCAAGAGGACCAACCTGACTCTTGCGCTTGATTTCCTCTCCTTCTTGATAGAGCTTCGCTGCTTCTTCTTTGTCTGCCCAGCTTCAAAAGAACCTGTGGAATCACAGAAACATACTACTATCGAAAAAATAAAGATCTAATTTCATAAATAATACAAGATCAGATGTGTATTAACCATATACATGCATATATAAACTATTACACAAGAATATGGAAGGAAACAAGAATAAATTTATTCAGATGAAAAGTAGCAAGAGGATTACAACCATGTGCTTGGACCCAGCATCATCCTCCATCTAAGAAGCCCTTCTTCACCTCAAGCAAAGCTTAGATCACCCAACATTGTGAATGTACACTAGAAAACCAACAACACTTCTATATAAGATACAAAATTCCAGCCTCTAGATCTCTGTGATGAGGGATCCATATATAGATGATTACAGAGAGGTGAGTCATCTTTTGGGATCTTGATTAGTGTCCTCTCTCTAATAGTTCCTTCTTCCACTTGGAGAATGATGATCTCTTACTCATCCCTGGTCAAAAATAGAGAGGCAAGTGTCAGAGGGGAAGGTCCTGGAGGATTCCATGATCTTCCATCTCGCATTTTTGTCCCCACCATTTGTCCTTTCCTGACCATCGCACCCTACAGAGGAGCAAATCAGTATGCATCACACCTTGTACACTCGGAAGGTGATATGCATTGCACCCTATGCATTGAGCTTTCAGTATGGTCCAGTTTTGAACATTTATGCGCAGTTTTTAGTGGGGAACTTCTGGGAGATGATGTAATCAGTTGACCTTGTTCCTTTAGGCAGTGAAGCAACACTTTTAGGGACTTAGGAGCCCTCAGTTTATGGACATTTATGATTGGGGTTGAAGTGACAAGAAATGTCTATAACAATGCTAGATATACACTTTGTATTCGTCACTATCTCCATGTTGGGGCCTCGAAAATCACTCCATCAACACGGGGGAAAACCATTGGGTTCGGACCTTAAGACAATTTACATAGTGGGCCCGAATGGGGATAATCGGACCAGTTTCCAAACGAAAGGTGATAGAATGAATGTATAATTCTCATAGTGGAGTGAAATAGATGGATTTGCAGTAATGAAGAAAATGAAAAACATATGCATTAATCCAATCTATAACCCAGGATTGTTTAATAGTTATCTAGGCGCGATCTATAATGATTTTCCTTAGTAAATGACAATATACATTGCACAAACACCAATGGAAATGAAAATATTTCAAGATAATTGTTCTTATTAAATAGTTAATCAAAATAATGTATATAACTCATATCACATTTAGAATATCAAAGAAAATTACTTAACATGTATTTAAAAATGTCAATGGAAGCATGATAAAAAATTAATACATGTAACATTGTTCTTTAAATACCATGTAATGCGCAATCTGAAAAGATAAATTCACTATTTATTTTTGAACAAAATAGAGGTATAAAGATAGAAATACGAGGCGCATGTTGTTCATCTCATAAAAGAAATAACAATAGTTTAGTCCTTCTCACAAACATGATTTCAGGAGTACAGAAATGCAACTCTCAAAATTATTTATGGAAATTCCCAAAACAATGTTCCAGTCATTCTATTGAGAAAAGTATGAAAGTACAATATTGTGAGCTTTCATAAGTCTTTCTTCATAAAATTCAGGACCTTAATTTCATACAAAAATTAATCTTAAATAGAAAAAATAGAATTGAATGTACTGTGCAGAGCGTTGACAGTAGCTGAACACATCCCTTCAATAACGGTTAAAGAAAAACAGTTTTTTGGTAGAATTTTTAGAATTTGATTTGTTGTCTTCATAGGCTTTGTTTGTTCCATCAGATTATCTAAATGTTTTTCCATCTGTTTGAACTGAACTTCTACTTATCAACAAAGTTTTGCTCTTCTTTCATGAACCTTAACATGGAAAACAAGAATCAATAAGTAAAAGTTAAATAAGACTCATAAGCAAGTTTCATTTGAAACAAATCACGATTTGTAGGAAAACAGGAAAAAATGTAGAGCTTAATAAATCCCAAACACAGCCATCATGGAGAGGAATTCAAAGTGAGGTATGTGGTAAGAGAGGTGGACTTTACAGTCTTATTGCAAAACACAGAGATATCAAAATCATAATACTTGTGAATATCACAATTGTAGTTATGGAGTGGCAAGCAATAAGAAGTGGTCAAAAGACATGTGATTTCCGATATGTGGGATGAAGTGAGGGATGATGTGATGGTGATGTCACTATGACATGATAGATCCATGTGGAAAGATGATGTGGTAGATGATATGGCTGTGGAAAGGGTCTTATCACAGATTACAAAAGAAATGTTGATGAGAAGGAGAGGTTTAGTATTTTTTTCGAAGGGGGCATGAAGCGTTAAGTGGCTTGTGAAGGGAGGAGTTAAAAAGAACACGAGAGTGACACGTAGATATAGGGTTGGATAGTAAAAACCACGTTTTGGATCCCCCCTTTGAGAAACTTAAAATTGAGTGCTGGGGGGTTCGAAATCTTCTTTGTCATTAACCCTGGCAGGTTAGATCTGAGTCGTTTATTTAAATTGCAAGAAAGACCAAATCACAACCACTTTAAGACCAGGGGTAGAACTTATAATAATTGCAATAACTTTTTAGGCCGAAAATACTAAACATAAAATCCAATGGGGTCCTTCCCAAATCATATAGCAATCAACATTCGGAGCACAGGAGGAATGACTTCAGTTCCATGGATTTTATGATTGTGTAGATGTAGGGAATTTATGAATTGACATGTAAAATCCTATTGGACCTGTGCTTTATCACATATCACAATCGATGGCACGTGCAACAAGTTTATGGAACTTGCGATTGATCAAACATGGGTTTTTATCAATTGGAGTGTATGACTATGTCGGGTTTGGGCTATCGCAATCGCATAAGAGATAGGTAATGCAACATGGGAAATGGTTCTTACGATTGCAGGAACACGATATTTTAATGAATCGCAGTTTATTTTCTTATTGGTACGGTCTAATCGCAATCACAAATCAGTGAGGGTAATGAGGCATGGCCTTATATGATAGTGGATTATGTGATTGCGATGGACGTGAGATTCTTTAGAAATGCAGTTAATAACTCGTTTGGGTTTGGTCTAATCACAATTTGAATAGGCAGGAAGCTAGACTTAACCCTTCGAAACTTTTTCTTATGTCAGTGTATGATGCGAGGTATGCCAGAGTTATAAATTTTTTAATCTTCGAGAATTTGAAAACTCTCATTTATTTTGATTATAATTAAATAATCCATATTGTTTAATACTTAAGGTTTTTAAAGCCTAAGTATAGTTTTGGGCTCGGGGGCTATTTAAAATTTTGGTTTTTGGATAATCAAGGTTTTATACTTGGGTTTTAAAAAAGCGTAAGTATTAAACTTAGGTTATAGTTCTTTATTAACAATTTTTTGTTGATTTTCTATTTTTTAATTTTTGTTGTTTTTTAAAGAAATAAAATCAAAGCCTTTTTTAAGACTAAAGGGTCCCTATTTTAATATAATAAATTTGATAGGAAATTTATAAAATATTAAAATGTGGGTTGTTGAATAGTACAAAAATTGGCAAATCGCTAGAAGAACCAGTTATCTATGATAATGATGAATTTCTTCAAAGATTCAGTAAAAGTAATTTAGGAAGTGGAAACTATTTTACGAAACATTTAGATGAATAAAATTACTCTGAGTATAAAACTCATTAAATTGCAATTTCTTTTTTAAAAACATTTCGTGAATCAAAATAACCTATTTATTTGTATTAGTCATTAATCGTTTTATAAAAATAATGTATGGGGCCTTTTACGACTTAGTTTGCAGTGTAATTGTTTGTCATAGGTAGAGACATTGCTATCAACAAGTGTTCATAGCCTTGATAGCGTTACCTTTTAACCAAAAACAATCCAGTATCCTATAAATTTAAAAAAGATTTTTTTTTTTTTCCTTTTTTTTTTAATGTTAAAAAGCCATCTTCCTAGTTTGGTGACCAGATAACGAAAATCCCAGTAATTAAAATTGAAGAAGCTAACTTATATTGAGACCCCTTGTCTTACAATTAAAAATCATAAGCCATTACCTTGATTTGGTGTTCAATATGGTAATGTGAGTTTAATTGGTTCCCTATGAACATGTTAAGAAGGCTCGTGATGAGACCTCTTATCTTTTTAGATTTATTATATTTTAGAATTCCACTCTAAAAAAAATCCCTATTAGTGGATGGGGAGGATGATTGACTCCTTAAGGGTTTTGGATGACAAATCTAAGTTGAAAGTGCTTTAGTCATAAGAAAGTCTTTACTTTTGAAGGATAACTTTTTTTATTGAAATTAGAGTAAAAGGATATAATTTTTAAAGGTTTTTTTTAAAATTTTACAACTTAATGGAAAAAAATTCAGAGCTATATAATCTTTATCTAGTTTTCTATTTGGTAACCACTTCTTAAAAAATTCCTACATTGAAATTGAAAAAATTAAAATAACTTCAAGAGATGTTTGAAAAGTCAATAGAGTACTATTCAACATTTTATTAACAAAATATGTAAAGGGAAAATAAGTTGCAGCAAGATGCACAATGGAACTGATATATATTATATATATATATAATATATATTATATATATTTCCTCAGAAAAGAATTCCTTTATGATGAGCCCATTGACAGGGAGAGAATCCTTTTTCTTGATAAATCTTGAAGTATAAATGTAGATGGGCTTATCTGTTCAATAATCTGAAATGGACCATGCCATAATTTTTTGAAATTTGACATGCTTCCCTTTTTCTCCTGTGCTTTGTCACACTTAAGAACTAGATATCCAACTTGGAAGGATATTTGCACGACTGAACTTGCATCAAAATAAGCTTTCACCATCTATTCATGTTTGGTGTGTGTGAGTTTGGCCTTTTCCCTTTCTTCTTCTAGTTTTAGGATTTGTGAATTTCTTAATTGCAAGGAACAAGAAGGTGTTTCTTCCATAAATTGAACTAGGGTTGATGAAGGAAGAGCTAAATGTAACGGAGTGATGGATTCTTTCCCATATACTAATTTGAATGGATAAGTTCCTATATAGGCCTTATGAGTTATCCTATGAACCCATAGAGAAAATATTAAATCTGTGTGCCAGTTTCTTTTATTTTGATCAACAGTTCTTTTGATTATTCTAAGCAGATTTTTATTAGTGGATTCTACCAAACTGTTTCCCCAGGGATAGTGATTAGTAGAATATTTGAGTTTAAAACCTCTCCTAATTGCAAATGCAACCATACTAGTACCTGGAAAATAAGATGCATTATCAAATATAAGTGTAGAAGGCAAACCAAATCTTGTAATCATAAATTGATCAATAAATTCAATAACATATTCAGAATTGACTATCGTTAGTGGAATTTCTTCCATACAGTTAGTGAAGTAATATGTAGCAGTCAGAATATATATATATGATGTTTAGAAGAATGAGGAACGATCTCACATATGATATCTAGTCCCCATTGTTTGGAAGTTTGTTCAATGTTGATTGGATGTAGAGGCAAGGCTAGTTTTCATTATCTTCCAGAAGAAGTTTGTCATGTTTTGAATGTCCTTACATATGTGTCAGTATCTTTGAAGAGAGTGCACCAGTAGTATCTAGCATGTAATATTTTGGTTCCAGTAGTATCTGCTCCAAAGTGTCCACCTGTTGGTCCATTGTGAAGTTCTTGAAAAACTATTTGTGCTTCAAACTTTTCAAGGCATCTTAAAAATATGGAATCATAGTTTCTCCTAAATAGCATGTTATCAACAATCCCATAATGACTTGATTTTAATTGTAAATCTCTTTTTCTTTCATGATTGAGTTCGAGAGGAGAATATCCATTTTTCAAATAAAAAATTAAATCAACGTATTGGGACTCGACATTAATTACACTTACCTTAGAAATGTGTTCATTATTGCCCATGTCTTCTTTGGATGGTACTTTGCATTCTCCTTTAAGAAGCTTTCAAAAACCTTGCCCTCTAACAATTTTGGCTGGTTTAATTTCAATATCATATTCTTGTAGAGCCGTTACCCAATTTTCTCTCTTTTCTCCTAATTCTTTCTACATTAGTAATTGCCTCACTACTAGGAATGGTACTATTACTTTCATGTGTGTCTTTAAAAGCAAGGGTCTAAAATTATTTACATATCTATATACCACAAATGCTTGTTTTTCTACTTCTAAATAATTCAATTCGGCACCTTAAAAATTTGAACTGAAAAAAGAGATCGGTGCTTCAATTTTCTAATTATCAAACTGTGTTAAAACAATGACATAAGACATTCAAGAAGCAAAGGTATGAAAGATGAAATGATCAGAGAAATTTAGAGTATTTAAAGAAGGAGCATTGATAATTGCTTGCTTCATTAAATTGAATGCTTGCCTTTCATGATGACCCCATTTGAAAACTACATCTTTCTTAATAATTTGTTGTAACAGAAAAATATTTTGTGAGAAATCAGGGACACACCTTTTGACAAAATTGATCTATCAAAAAAATGATTGCATGCTCTTTTTGTTATATGGTGGAGAAATTTCTTTTATTCTATCAGGGTCAGTATAATTTCCATTTTTTGACACAATGAATCCTAAAAGTTTCCCTTCACTAAGAGTGAAAAAATACTTTTTTGGATTTAATGAAATCCCATATTTCCTACAACATTCAAAAATTTGTGATAAGTTTTGCAAGTGATTATTTCTGTTCTTTGAATAAACAATAATGTCATCCAGATAAACAACAATTGTTTTGTTTAGAAAACATTTAAAAGCTATATCCATGGCTCGTTTGAAAGTGGCCCTTGTGTTTATTAAACCAAATGGCATTTTTTGGTAGGCAAAAGTTCCCCGTTTAGTTACGAAAGTAGCATTTAGACTATCATCTGGTTGGACCATGAATTGATTATATCCTAAGAAACCATCAAGGAAATACATAAGTTTGGAACCAACAACTAATCGTAAAATATTTCCCATAGTGGGTAGTGGAAAATTATCCTTTTGACTGGCCTAATTGAGATTCCTAAAATCTATAGCAGATATCACCGTTTTTCTTCTTAATAGGTGCCATGTCGGAAACCCATCTTGAAGGTCTAACATGAAAAATGAGTTTAGCCTTAATGAGTTGATTAAATTCTATTTTGATTTTATCTTCTAAGTTAGGATGAATTTTCCTTAATTTTTGTTGGACCGGTTTATCATTTGATAATATCAGAATTGTGTGTTGAATGACGCAGGTGTCAAATGTTTAGAGATATTCATAAATCCAAGTAAATATATCATTATATTTCTTGAACAAATGAATGAATAATAATTTTTCTTCAGACGAGAGACCAAGTCCTAAATTGATATTCTAAGGTTTAAGATCTGTCCCAAGCTTTATTAATTCAAATCTCAAAGTTGAACTCTGTAGTTTCGAATTAGCAACACTATTAAATATATTTTTTAAATCATACAGATCCTCATGTTTTATTACATATTTGGGTATGGGATTTTCATTGATTTTAAGTTTTAATTTATCATTGTGTTCATCCTCATCGATTATTTGGTCATCATATCATTTTTCTAAAGTTAAGAAGTTTAAGATGTTTTAACCATCATTAAATACCCAAAAATTGGTGATATTTTCAGGAATGGACGGTCTAAATATTAAGTCTATAGAAAATCTATCGAGACTATAATCTTCAGATGAGATCATTTTTGATGCAACGTTAGCAAGAAGATTAGAGATGGCATTCTGAATCCTAGGAATAGAAAAAATGTTAAACGCTGAAAAATGTGAAGTGAGAGACTCATAATGCTTCAAGTGTGTAGAGATATAATCCATCATGTTTCTTACTTGTTTCATTACAATTTTTGAATCTCCAGAAACTTGAAGGTATTTAATGTCAAAGCTAATTTCTTTGTACATACCTTGGACCAGTGCCTCATATTCTGCAATATTATTTCTGCATTCAAATTCCAATCTGCAAGTTAGCATTTTCTTCACACCTTCAAGATAAATCAATATGCAACTTGCTCCTACAACATCACTTGATTTTGACCCATAAAAATATAATGTCCAAAATAAATAATTAACTAATGGTTTTTCTAGCATATTTACACATCTGGAAAAGTCTATCTGCGAAAATTTTTCAATTTTAGAATTTATAAATTTACTGAGAAATAGTGACATTTGTTCGTTAAAATTCTCAAAAAATGATTCAGTAGAGTAGTTTCCAAGAATGTTGTTATTCAAATTCAAGCTTCTGTGATCCATATTTTGATTATTTGAAAACATTTTTGGAAGAAATCACATTGGTAGATTTAGGCCAATGCGTTGCAAACCAACTATTATGGTTCACCATCACGACAAGATGAAAAATCATATCATAGCAGCCAGTTAAATAGGGAGTCAAGACCTTCTAACGGCTATAGGGAAAAGGGCTAAAAAAAGACTATTTTTGAGAGGATGGGAAAATGGGCCAAATTATTATTATTTATTATTAATTAATAATAAATCATATATATATATATGATTTATAGATAGAGAGAGAGATAACTAACAAACATGACCCCCAGTATATAAAAATAATAAGTCAAAAAAACTATTATTCAAATAAAACAATTATTTGGTAAAACAAAAAAAATGTATAGAAATAATATTAAATATCAGAATATATTATTTAGTTATAAACTAAAAAAGGAAAAATTAATTATTTGGTTATACATGTAATTTGTTTAATTAAAATTCTATTTTAATTTATTCATTAAAGAAAATAAAGTTAAATACAATATATTATGCTTATGGTTGTGCTACTGCACAGGTGAGACCATCTTGTTCTCATGGGTAAAACTGCGTGAAAAGTCATGCTATTAGGGGTCCTTCCACTATGGGAGCACATGTCGTAGGGGGCAGAATCCCTTCACTATTCACTTTAACCTACAATCATATGCCACGGTGAAACCATACATTTACTAGAAATTCATTCATCATAACCCCTATATGGGGGGATCGAAAGGTTGTTCAAGGGATTCTCTTTCCTATGATATGTTTAGCCAACTTCATAATTTGTTTTTATCTTCTCTCAATTTACAATTTTTTTTCTAAGTTGACTAACAACCCCATCAGACACAATCCCTGGTGGCCACTTATGCCCGCAAAATTTCCTTCTAATATGCCCAAATTTGAAGGAGATCCCAGGGAGAATACATCTACTCACATTACCACATATCATCTATGGTTTTTATCCAACTCTTTAGTGGATGATTTGATTAAACTTCACTTGTTCCAATGGACTTTGGCTGGGGATGCTACTAACTGGTACATTGAATTGGACACAACATCCTACAATGCCTTTTCTTCCTTAGCCCAAACCTTTTTGACAGACTTTCACTTTCCTTCATGGTACGATATCAATTCTAATCTCTTTTCAAAATTTAGGCAAGATGATGCCACATTGATTTTTTATCATATTCGTAAATGGTATCATCAAAAGCGGTTGGTGAGAGCCAAGATTTCCGATGAGATTTTACGCAAATTGTTCATTCGATCTTTAAGGCATCAGATTGCCAAATATGTATCCATGTTAAGGGTTGTCACTGAGGAGAAAACTATATTAGCTACCTAGAAATTAGATTTGATTTATTCACAGTCGAGCACACTTTATGTAGTACTAACTAATTCTCCTAGGCCTTCCATTGACCCACCAAAACCTACTATTGGCCCACACGTTGATGGTGTGATTGGGCCCATTTCTCATTCCATGAGCCAACTTGCACTTCAACTTCGGCGCTTGATCGTTACATTGCAAGCATTGAGAAGTGCAACTGGATCTACTAAATCACCTTCTTCTGAGAAGTCCAATGAAGTTCTTACGATGGTGTACACACAACCTAAGAAAAACCAACAAATGTGTGGTAAAAATAAACAAAAAAATCAAACTACTAAGGAATCTTAACCAAATCCCCTAAGTGAGGGAGGGGGCACTAGTGAATGATGTCGAAAGATTAAATTCCCTTGTAAAATTTGTCAAGGCGAACATCTTACTCACAAATTCCCTTAGATAGATGAAGTTGATAGGCCTCTTGCATGACTGTAATCTACCCAACAACCTGTTGTTTTAACTCATCGATTTCCTACACAACCAGAACAACAAATGGTTTCCCACCCTCCTCCGTCTCCGCAACATGGAAACAAAGGGCCATTTTTCAATACTACCAATAGTTCATCCATATTTATGTGCAAAGAAGATGGTAATGTGACCACACGATCCAAGTCATATGATTTTCCTAAGTTGATTTCTTCTCCTAACAACTCACCCACTCCACCTACTTCCATTAGAACTCTCACATTAGATAAGCAAGTGGAACCTATTTATTCCCCCTAAGATTTTCATCCATAATGTTTTGATCAAAATATTTCATATTGAAGTCACAATTTCTAAAAAGCAAGATGCCCAAAAAATTGGTGGACTTATTGGTGGGTTTGTAGCTGGATGTTAAGAAAACAATGTTTTTGTTAAGAATTTTTATTTAAAAACAAAAAATAAGCGATGAAGATGATGAATAATATATTGTTTTCAAGTTAGTTCAAAAGGATGTGTTTACTGTTCATGTTACTCATATTTTAGTTAGTCAGGAATGTGGTTTTTGGCCTATATGTAGCCTGATCTAAGTCATTGAGAGTGTTGGATTCTTGTGAGTCAATGGTTTTCAAGGAAGTGTACACCATCATTTTTGCAGGATTAATACATGTAGTTTGCATCTACTATCTTGAGATTATTGTGATATGATTTTGTGACAGTGTTTATTCTTTGTTTTATCATTAGTATGAATGTTATGTCTCCTTACTCCCATCTTGATTCTTTCATGTGATCATCTCATCGGTGTTTAATAGAATTCATAAGTCTTATGCTCTATTCTGATGAGATTTTCATGCTATGTGTTCTTTCCTTTGATAAATGAATTCATAAGTTTATGCACATTTTGATCCTTCCTTATATCAACCTTAAACCATCATGAAAACTCAAAAATGTCAATGAAAATACCTACCTTGCCCCTTTATATCTATGCAGTTGATATTTTGAAGCCCCTACCTAGGTTCCTACACCTATTTACCTTGCTCCCGCAAACCCTAAATTCAGACCTACTGAGCTTTGAATGTCTAGCCTAAGATCTATCTTCCTCTCTAGTCACTCATTACCTGTGAGATCATAGATAGAGCCCCCTCTTATTTGGTAGGGCTAGCTACCATATCCAAAATTGGATTGAGGTTACCTTCGTCGGTCTCCTTTCTAATCCTTGGGACACTTAGGAGTGCTAACACGTAACAAAACACACAATCCCTCTACCCAGGCCACTCAGCATTATACTATTATTAAAATATTTCCCGTGCTCCTTGTGCCATGTCTTCCCTAAAGGATTTTTAAAGTTGTCCGCAGAAGTGCATGACCTTGTTGTGTGCAATTGGTGGAGTTGGTCCTTTTGAATCAAACCTCATTACATTCAATGTTGGCAAGGATACCATTTGACTTTCACACCAGATTTCCTTTCAGATTACTATGCATATATTCTATATTAATATTCATCACAATTTGGTGGATGAAGGCTCTGCCCACTTGTGCATGTCAATGTCATGCTAGAAGCCTCTTAGCTCTCTAGCACTTGCCACATACAATACTACCCTTCAAGGCTTTGACAGGCACAACATTGTACCTAAGATGTTTTTCCTAAGTTCTCCATTGAGATAGGGAAAAAAATGGTTTATGTCGATGTTGAAGGCGTCAACACCCCTTTGGACTATAACTTTCTCCTTTCCCATATTTGTTTTTATTCCATGACCGTAGTTGTCTCGTTTTTGTTTTTTGCACTTTCGTTCCTCGTGAAGGAAATATTGTTACCCTTGATCAAATTGGATATTGTATGCCACCAACCCAAATTTACGCTATAAGGAATTCAGTACCACTTGTGGGAGATAACATTGGTCAGTATGAGAGTGTTGGCATGGGATTCTTTAAAAGTTCATCCCTTATGGGTATTTTTCCTCAATTAGTGCGATATGAGATTCCTTCATCATCTTTGAAAGCTCCTATGCATATGATATCTTATGAGACCTTTGGAACCCATACACCTCCTGATCCTTGAGTGCTGTCTCATGATGCTATTGAAGTTGATTATGCTAGTGAGAACCCTCTCCCGCCTGTTGCAGAAGGTATTTCCTCTCTATGAGTCCCGTCAGTACCTCCTAATGCTAGTCTCAAACTCCATCATAATATGGAATATCATCATATTTATTTTCCACATGGGGTGCCCCTTTTCCTGTTCCAAATGATTTCCTCAATGAAAATCCCCCCAGACTATTAAACTTTGAGGCCATAAATCTATACATTGATATTGTTATGGAGATTATGCCTCTTTCCACCTCTAATATATTTGATTCGAAACAAGTAAAGATTAGAAACCAAAATATTGAATCCACCCAAGGGACACCTCGTCGGTGTTCCTTGGAAATTTCACTCATTGACCAAGTCAAGCGTTGGGATTTTGTTATCAAACTTGCGACTAAATTTCCAAGTTCATTACCACCTATTGAAAAGCATATTGTACCCCCTTTATGTCTTTCTCCTCCTTTATGTCTTCATGTTAAGTTTAAGAATGAAACTACATTAGGTTGTCACTAGCATGGTCAACCTTTGCAGATTGGGAAGTCTGATTTCCTTTATTATGGCCCCACATTGGTGAGCCATATGGTCCCCTCACCCTCCACGACTTCGCTTATAGAAACCCTTGGCCTATCCATAAACACGGGCACACTTTCGCTTGACCTATTGGAATATGTTGTGGTTTTACATATTGTACATAGAAGTGTGATTCTTTATCTTTTTTTTCTTTTTTGGTTCATGATTTGAGCATTTGTCATGCCTTATTTATACCAAAAAAATAAAAAGTGTATGATCTTGTTTTTCCTTTATCCATGTTTATTTCTTTCATTATGTGATTTAACGATATGTATAGTCTTTATAGATCATTTTTACAGGATAGGATGGTGTTTCTTATTGCAACATCCATTGGGCCTGAGGTATGATTCTTTCTTTGGCATATAGGGGTGGGTCATATTTCACTACCCTCATTGTAATTTGAACATCAGTGCCATCTTTATGCCTTAGTTTCAACCCCATCAAGTTGTGACTTGATCCACTCTTATCTATGCATGTCATATCTTGGAAGTAGAGATTACCTATACATGGATTCCATAGTATAACAGCTCCTTGCCATTTTGGTGTCCATGTAGTTATTTTCTTCTCTTTTCAAAATTCCTCCTTCCGACCTGCCATGACATAGAATCCAAGCCTCATATCCTCTTCTTCGTCATATTTCTAGCTTTACACAAGGAGAATTTCACTATTTTATCCATTGTGATTGCACTTTATATTAGCTTATTTTTTCAGATTGAGCCTTAGTTTCTATCTTCCATCGTCATCACCCACTTGGTCTATCATTCACGTCAACTTAGTATTTTAGTCTTTCTTGGAGCAATCGTTGTTATGAGTGGTCCTATTAGCCCACCTTTTGTCCTCTTTATTTCATGAGTAGTTCCATTATTATCGGAGCTAGGTGCTATCGCTTATACCACTTGTTCCTCCAAGAGGGGTTTCCTTTAACCTCTTTTCATATTCCTTAATTTAGAAAATATTGTCGAGTGAACGCGTCTCCTTCATGCTCGTTAAATTAGTTGGAGGGTCATATACCGAGTATAAGTTTAACCATTTTTTGGACTAGGATAGACTAGTTACGAAAAAGAAATAACCTAGTATACTATGGTTAGGAGGTTCTCCTTTAAATACATTTATCTCTTTTTCGGGCTTGAGGGACAAATTTACGAAAAAGGAACTTATACAAAGATAAGGGAGGGAACATTTATTTCCATTAGTCATCATACAACAACATTATTTGTGTCACCCTTGAACATCACACCTATGTTTGTCATTATCTCACAGTTAGGTATTAGCTTGCCTACGATTTGTACCATAGAAATGAGTTTGTCTACAAATCCAACTAGCTAATATTCTAGTTATATGCAATGTGCCTCGATGCCTCTTGCATCGTCGCATGATATCACATGGTACTGATTATTCATATTGGTTGTAGAAGTTGATTATCTTCTTTATTCATAGGTATCTCCACATTGGAGCCCATTTCCTAACACAGCGACAACATTGCCCATTTACTTGCCATCATGGTGGTCAAGGGTGGGTGACGACGCTTTTATGAGTCCCCCCTAGTGGGGGTCTGGGGGAAGTGCTACCGAAGCTAAAAATAGATGTAAAATTGCCTTGTAAAATATTGTAATTTCGTAGTCAATCTGGGTCATTCATTAGGTGGATGATATGATGGTAGAAGTTTTGTTTAAGTTGGGGATTCTTTCCCTCGAAGGAAACCCCTAACTATATATACGGGAATTGCATTATGGCTGTGTACATGTGTATTCTGAGCGAGAAAGAGAGAGGATAATGTGTTAGAGAAAAGAGGAAATTACAGTGGATCTGCTTTAGGTTGTATCTCTTCATTTCACTAGATAATATAAAGGAAGGACTGGCTGTTTCTCCTTTGACGTAGCCCAAATTGGGAAAACCACGTATAACTATGACTCTCTTGTTTTATGTGTTTTTCGCAATATTTTATGTGTTACATTTCTCTATAATATATAATTTTCTAACAATTGGTATCAGAGCCAAAGGTCTATTTGGCTAATAAATTTGCAGGAGAGAAGGGTTACTCGTTCAGTGGGAGTAGCGGTGAAAGATTGTAGGTTTATCATTAAGAAATTTAACAACCAAAACTAGTAGTTGTGGAAGACAAAGATGGAAGATTATTTCTATTAGAAATATATGTACCTACCATTGAGCGGAAAAAACAAAGAAGCTGACGAGTATGATTGACACAGAATGGGATATTTTTGATAGAAAGGCACTTGGAACAATAAGGTTGTGCCTAGCAGCATTGGTAACCTTTAATATTTCAAAGGAAATGACAACATATGGTTTAAAGCCGGAATTGGCCAAACTATATGAAAAACTCTTGGCCTCAAATATGGTAATTTCTTATCAAGTGTGTATTTAATATGAAGATGTGAGAAGGTGGACCTGTTGCAAATCATTTAAATGAATTTAATACGATTACCAATCAATTAAGTTTTGTAGGGGTAAATTTTGATGATGATATTAGGGCTCTATTATTTTTTTTCTCATTTATGGAAACTTGAAATGGTTTAGTTATGACCATTAGTAACTCTATCTCTAGATCTAGCACCTTAAATTTTGATGATGTAGTTAGTTGTATCCTTAGTGAGGAAATGCGACGAAAAAATTCCTGTGAGACATGAGGTAACGCTTTGACCGCAGAGACTAGGGGAAGAAAAATGGAAAGAGGAAAGAGCCAAGGATATGAAATTAAGTCAAGGAAAGGCTGACCCAGGTATAGATCAAGGAAAGTATGCTGAAAATGTAGGAAGAAAGGACACCTAAAGAAAGATTGTAAGTCTCAGAAAGGAAAAGAGTGAGACACATAACAAGAAAACAATCATGAAGTGAATGTGATAGGTGATGTGTTGCAAGATGCTTTGATTCTTTTATTAGAAAATATTATTGATGCCTAGGTGGTAGATTCAGGGTCCTCATTCCATGCCACTACTAATAGCAAACATTTTCATGATTATGTTCAAGGAAATTTTGGATTGGTTCGTCTGGGTGATGATAAAACTTGTAAAATCATTGGAATGGGTGAATTTTTCATTAAAAAATAGAATGGAAACAAATGGCTATTGAACAAGGTAATGCATGTTCCAGATATGAAGAAAAATATAATTTCAATAGGGAAATTGGGAGATGAAGGTTGTGTAAGTACTTTTACACATAAAACCTAGAAGGTCGCTAAAGTATCCCTAACAATAGAAAAAGGAGAAAAGGTTGGTACATTGTATTTGTGCAATGATATTCTAATTTTATTAATTCTTTCACCTCCATAGGAGCAGATAGAACATTATGGCACCATAGGCATAGGCACATGAGTGAGAAGGGGATGAAAATTCTTCAATCAAGAAATTTGTTTCCATGTTTGAAGCTTGTTGATTTGGATTTATGTTAGAATTATGTTTATGGAAAATAGAAGAGATTTAGGTTCCTTTGAGTTGGGAAAGAAAATAAGTGAAAAAAATTAGATCTTCTACATACAGATGTATGAGGACTTGCTCAGGTATCATCTCTTGATGGCTCTCATTATTATGTTACTTTGCGGGTGATATGGTGTACTATTCTGATAGTAGACTTGGGATTTATCTGTCAACGCGTTGATAATTTCATTCAAAAATCTTGTACCCTTGTCACTCATCAACACTTTCGGGCATCGAAACCTTGTTAAGACATATTTAGACAAGAATTTTGCAGTCTTAGCCCCTGTACAATCCTCTACAAGCTGTGCCTCAGCCCATCTAGTTAGATATTCTCTCACAGTGATAATGTAACGCACACCCATTTTCTTTGTAGGGGTTTAAATGGTCCAATGAAATCGATCACCCACTTCTAAAATTCCTGCAAGGATACCTAAGCACATAGTGGTAGCTCATCCATTCGCGAAGGTCTACCAGTTATTTGACATGCTTCACATGCCTTACAATAAGCCTTGGAATCCTTGTTCAATGTTGGTCACCATAGTCCTGCGCACAAAATCTTCTCTATAGTTTCTTTACCTGCATAATGGCCTCATGTAGCTCCCCATGAGCTTTGATGAGAATGTTATTACGCTCAAAATCTAGCACATATCTCTACAATATTTCATCTGCACCCATTTTATACAAATTTCC
>APFE031750299.1:0-23758 GCA_000404065.3 Pinus taeda
CCCTTAGCTCTTGTACTTGTTGATGTACTAGTACATATGTGCCAACCTACAGAAGGCTACAGCCTTCTCTTTACTTCTAGGGACCACATTTCATAAATTTTCAAACTAGATACTCCTAAATCACACCACCATAATTTGAAGGCCATGTTTCATCCAATTTTCATACTGGACCCATCAATATCATTGAAGCACACAATCAATCAACACTAGCATCATCAATCTTTGAATCACCAAATATTAAATCACTGAAACCCTATCAACAAACTATAGTCACCAGAACACAGACCATAACACAAAACTCTGCAACCATGTTCAGATCTAACTGTATCATCAAAAATCATGCATCGGAGTGCATACGCTACTTGGAAGAGTCGAACTAGCATGTATAGACAACTTCACCAAAGCGAACCAACGTATATGTCATTAATTACTTACTTATAACTTCGCTGCACTTCCTGACTTTAAACATACCCAGATCATTACAGATACAAGGATAATATGTGTGTTAGCAACTAGATCTAGTCTATCAGATCACATAAATATAAGTTATTATGATCCTGATCCATTATTATATCTCATCCATCAACACTGAAGCTAAACACAATCAATCAATATAAATATGCAGAATACTAACACGAGTAAATAGTCATCAAAACTCATCAACAACCAGAACCACTTGTAACTTCAAATATCATAGCTCATATGGTATATGCTACTTAGATGTATATAACCTACGTATGTACACACTTTTATCATTGTCAACCAGCGTATACATCTGTAAATATTCATTCATGATTTGTAGCTATTCCAAACTTGAGTTATACCCAGATCATAATATTTACAGAACATTACATGCATCAGTATACAAATCTAGAATAAACATGATTTTTCCAAGCCATTAGATCCTGATCTATCCTTAGATCTTGTTCTCCATCAACCATTGAGATTCGTCCTTAGCTCAAACCAAGCAAGGCATCATGAACCCATAACCTGCATACTGGATCTCATACTTCATCAGATGTTTGAGACTTCCTTGGTGGTCTTTGCCTAATGATCTTCTTCTCCTTTTATAGTCTCAGGCCTTACTCAATACCATGGTCCAAAACAACATAGAACTAATACCTGGGGTCAATACCTCGGACGAAATACCATGGACCAAATACCAAAATACCATGGACCAAATACCACGAACCCAAAACTTAGTTTTCGACATGTACGCACCTTTCCTTGTGTTAAAGTGCGTGTGTACGACATACTCGCCTTTGTATATAGTGAACCTACGTGTATAAACTACTTGGTATATAGTGAACCTGCATATATATGTGACTTGGTATATAGTGAACCTGTGTGTGTACACGACTTGGTATATAGTGAACCTGCATATATACTTTTGTTTCTTCATTCTTTGTAGTCTCATCATCAATTCTTTGTTATTGACCTGCTGCACTATGATCTCTCATCTGTGTGAGTTGCCATCAAGGACAACACTTGTATCACAATGCCAACAATCTCCCCCTTTGGACATGATGGAAAAATTATCTTGCCATACTGAGAACTGTCATCTTAATGAGTTGTCATTGTTCATTACATCTGAACTGATTCCTTTGAGCTGCCTTGCATCCCATGTATTCAGTCACATCTAATATCTATTTTGTAGATTCATCTAGTTATATATTAGTGATTTGTTATGTTACAAGTGGGTTGCCTTCAAGTACAACACATGCATCATAATGCCAACAATCTCCCCCTTTGGACTTGATGGAAACAACCATACCAAGTCGCTCTCCCCCTTTGACATCAAGGGCAGAGGGTGGACCAAGATATTCTCTTCCTTGATATACATTCCATTGTCCATACTCCCCCTAAGTACCTACTAAAATGTCTGATTGAGCTCCCCCTTTGTATATGCCAATTTGTACCAATCTGTCCATGCTCCCTCCGAGTACATGTTGAAATCTCTGCTCTGCTGAAGTGTGTTGTTCATGCTCTCCCTGACTGTAAGCAAGGTCTGCAAAAAGATGTTCTAGAAGAAGAACATGACTTTATCATAAATGACCTTCCTATCACCAAAGACTCATACATACATCCATATCCAAACAAAGTGGGGATATACCAATATTGAATCATTCACTCAACCAAGTGGGGATACACCAGATACCAATTATTTATACCTGACTAAAATATTACATCATTCTTCCCATGCATAGTGGGGGTACAAATTACATCATATGACCAAAAGGGATTCATCAAATGGCTACAATAGATAGAGACAAACTATTACATCATGAGTCTTGACATGACCTTTACATGACATTTATAATAGAGACCAAACATCTAAATAAGACCATGATAGTCATCAACAACTATCATACACAATGTATGATCTGCTCCATAAGCATCTATCAACAACATCTAGACCAGCAACCTGTATATGTCCACTAGTGTATAATTCATCAACCTATAACAAGGTATGTCTGCATATAGATATCACCTCATCCTTTTGACTAGAATTCTGCATATGACATACAGAATCATTCACATTATATCATATGTGAAAAACACCATAGCCATATCATCAACATCAAGATCTGCATCACTTGGGAACATCTGCATCAATCAACCTATGTAAGTATCAACCTATCATCATACAGGTAAGAACAATGGAAATTTGAGTAATCATCCATGTATCCAGCATACTGTATATAGCACTATGTATCATGATATCATCAACAAAAACAATCCTCATCCATGTGAGCACCAAGAACTATAGGAATCCTATATTATATGTCGACAGTAGCATATGAGTGACTCATCATCAAGTAATGAATTTTGTATTTTGTACTTCTCCTCATCCTTATGAAAATCACCATGTAAGCACCATATATGCATCATCAGAGAATCAACCACAAATCTGATCTGAACACCAACTATGTAACCCCAAGAACCATATGAGATTTTGTCATGGACAACTCATAAACATATCATAGCAAGAAGCATCATTTAGCCATATAAGCATCATCATCAAGGACTACTAACCATAATGCCAACAATGCATTATTAAAAGCATGTGCTCCCCTGAACCTATGCCATATTGTTTACTGTTAGATCTGATCATGCATATATCAACAAGAAGTATCAAGGCATCATCATCATGAAGTTAGGATCAAAACACTTCTAAACATCTTACAAGTATCAAGACATTTCCACACATCATCAGCAGATTGTAATCATTATCAAATACAGCAAATAATGAACTAAGTCATATTAGACCCTTTTCCTGAGCCTGTCCCAATTCTTTCTCAAACTGATATATACGTGACTGGGAAGAGTCTAACTTGCGTATATACATGACTTCTCTTTATGAAACTTGCTTATGAGATTGAGAACACTGAAGGTTTACACTTTCAACTTCCTCTGAGTCTATTATGTTTGTACATTGTGCTTTGCTACATCTTTCAAACTGTGCTTCCTTCTTCTTCCTTATCTTCAAGTGTGATGATGTTTTCTCCTTTTGGTATGGTGCTCGTACTTTGTTCCTGCATTCCTTTGCTATATGTCCTAGCTTGTTACATGCATAACATCTTACATTTTTCATATTCCTTCTATAGCAATCAATAGCTTTGTGACCAAACATATTGCAAGAAAAACAATATCCCTTAAAGTACCTGGAACGTGATGATATTTCTATGTGATGGTCTTGAACCATTCTACTTCTACATATGGCTGCAACATGTCCAATATTATGACATACATAACACTCAACATTATTCATTTGAGTAAATCACCAACTATCACTTCCATAGCTAGGAGTAAAAGATTTTCTTTGAAGAATTTCTTTCCTTGGTTGTTGATGGGATTGACCTCTCATCTCCTTGTTGAGCATTTCAGATTTTGCATTAGAGTTCCTTGTCTTACTTTGTGAACTGGATTTACCTTCAACAGATTCATTAAAACTAAGACTAGTTTTGATAGCAGGAGACCTTTGACTACTAAGAATATCATCTAAGATCTTAGTACAATCTTGAAATCATAAGAGCTTATCCTTTTCTTCTAATTTATCTTTTAGAATATTTACCTCAACCTCGTGTTGTTCTTTGTTTCCAATATACTATTTCATCTTCATTCCTCCAGCTTTTCTCCCTTCCTCTAACTGATTCCTTAATTCAAGTACTCTGTTTTCTTGTTTTTCAAGAGCTTGGAGTAGTTCTTTATTTTGCTTATTTGATTCTTCAAGATCTTCTTTTACCAAGAGGATCTTAGCTTCAAGACTTTCATAGTAATTGGATCCTTCTCTGAGTTTCTTGATTGTTGCACTCCTTTCATTTACTTCATTTCTTAATGATGTCACTTCATCCTGCAACTTTTGACATTGATCTTCCTTTTCCTTGAATAGCTTTCTTACCTTGTTTCCTTCCTCTAGTTGAGCTTTTAGTTTGGTAATTTCTTCTTTGGAGACACATTTCATTTTGTGCAATACATCTTGTTGATCTCTAATTTTGTCTATAAGCCTTTTAAATTTTGCCTCTATTTGATATCTTTCTTGCTCACCCATAAGAGAAAATTCAGTAGTTTCGCTATCACTTTTGTCATCTTCAAATGGATAGAGAAATGTATCACGAGATGGTAAGAAATCCACACCTAATAGTTCTTTTGCTTGTTCGTCTTCATTCTGAGGTGATTCTGAATCTGAAGTGTTACTTCCACATATTCCCCAATCGATCCTCCCACTATCATAGTTCTTTTGAGATGTCTTCTTATTCTTAGGCGCTTTCTTCTTTAGCTTCTTTCCCATTGTTCTACGGATCTCCTTCAAGTGATCAAGCTTCTACCAAAGGATCTACTCTGATACCAATTGTTAGAAATAATAATAAGAGGGGGGGTGAATTAGTATTATCAAATCAAACACTTTTTCATTTCCATACTCAGATTCATATACGCTACTTCAGTTAAGGGAACCCGCATGTGCACGCAATCGTATCTAATGCTACTAGTGTATATCCAGTGAACTTATGATTCAGTTAATTCATTAAATTTTTATCTTTAATTAGTGCATCAAAATTTCATTAATCATATGAATAGTAAACAGGTGCAGTAAAACAAAACAGATCATTGCACACATGAACACCATGATATAAGGTGGAAACCCAATGTGGGTGAAAATCACCTGCTGCAATTCATCTATATCTTGTTTAATAAGAAACTTCCTTTTACAATATTTTTATACTGGTGTAGTCTTATACCAATACGTAGGCTTCTACCTACAAAAGGCTACAACCTTCTCTCGCTCTCTAGCTTCTCCTGGAAGGGAGCTACAACCCACTTAGTTCTTGTACTTGTTGATGTAGTAGTACATAGGTGCAACCTACAAAATGCTATAACCTTCTCTTTACTTCCAGGGACCATGTTTCATAAATTTTTAGACTCGATACTCCTAAAGCACAACACCATAATCTCAGGGCCACATTTCATCCAATTTTCATACTGGACCCATCAATATCATTGAAGCACACAATCAATCAACACGAGCATCATCAATATTTGAATCACCCAATACTGAATCACTAAAACCCTATCAACAAACTGCAATCACAAGAACATAGAGCAGAACACAGAACTCTGCAACAATTTGTAGATCTAACTGTATCATCAAAAATCATGCATCGGAGTGCATATGCTACTTGGAAGAGTTGAAGAAGCGTGTATACATAACTTCAGCAAAGTGAACCAGCGTATATGTCATTAATTACTTACTTATGACTTCGCTGAACTTCCTAACTTCAAACATACCCAGATCATTACATATACAAGGATAATATGTGTGTTAGCAACTAGATCCAGTCCATCAGATCACCTAAAGATAAGTCATTATGATCATGATCCATTATTAGATCTCATCCATCAACACTGAAGATAAACACAATCAGTCAAACTGAATATGCAGAATACTGACACTAGTAAACAGTCATCAGAACTCATCAACAACCAGAACCACCTGTAACTTCAAACATCATAGCTCATATGGTATACGCTACTTAGATGTATCTGACCTATGTATGTACATGCTTTTATCATAGTCAACTACCATATACATCCGTAAATATTCGTTCATGATTTGTAGCTATTCCAAACTTGAGTTATACCCATATCATAATATTTACAGAACATTACATGCCTCAGTATACAGATCTAGAATAAACATGATCAAACCATATAGGAATGATTCATTCTAGGCCATCAGATCTTGATCTATCCTTAGATCTTGTTCTCCATCAACCACTAAGATTCCTCCTTAGTTCAGATCAAGCAAGGCATCATGAACCTATAACTTGTATACTGGATTTCATACTTCGTCAGATATTGGAGACTTCCTTGGTGGTCTTTTCCTAATGATATTCTTCTCCTTTTATAGTCTTAGGCCTTACTCAATACCATGGTCCAAAACCATGTAGAACCAATACCTTGGACACAATACCTAGGGTCATTACCCTAGATGAAATACCATGGACCAAATACCACGTACCTGAAACTTAGTTTTCCGACATGTATGTGCCTTTCCTTGCGTGAAAGTGCATGTGGACGACATACATGCCTTTTTATATAGTGAACCTGCATGTATACACTACTTGGTATATAGTGAACCTGTGTATATATACCACTTGGTATATAGTGAACCTGCGTGTGTACACGACTTGGTATATAGTGAACCTATGTATATACTTTTCTTTCTTCATTCTTTATATTTTGATCATCAATTCGTTGATACTGACCTAATGCACTATGATCTGTCATCTATGTGAGTTGCCATCAAGGACAACACTTGTATCATAATGCCAACAATCTCCCTGTTTGGACTTGATGGAAAAATTGTCTTGCCATACTGAGAATTGTCATATTAATGAGTTGTCATTTTTCATTACATCTTAACTAATTCCTTTGAGCTTCCCTGCATCCCATGTATTCTGTGACATCTAATATCTCTTATGTAGATTCATCTAGCTATATATTAGTGAGTTGTTCTATTACAAGTGGGTTGCCATCAAGTACAACACATGCTTCATAATGCCAACATGGTATTGTAATTTTATTCCCTCCTCTTCCTATCTATGGTATTGTGATTTTCTTCCCTCCTCTTCCTCTCTCTATCTTTCTATTCTGGGTATTGGCCCATGATATTGTAAAAAATCCTTTTTAGAAGTTAATAATATCCACCATAAATATTCGTGATTAAAAATCTTGTCACATTGTAAATATTAAGTTTCTATATGCTTATTAATTAAATTTATAGATAATTATGGAATCAATATTTTAATTTATATGGTAAAATGGATCTTAATTTATAAGTACTATTTATATGTTACATATTTTAATGTGACATGTATATTATATTTTCTTTTATCTAAATTATTGTTAGAATATAAAAATATCAAGTTTAAAAAATATCCCACATCACACAACTACTTATACGGGCGGAATCACTCTTTAATAAAAATCTACATGCTTTTACATTATATATATATCATTGAATTATATATATCATCGTATATTTTTCTATATATATATGTTTCATCGTTCACACACACATATATATCGAATGGATGACACAGACCATTTACATTAACATACTGCTAATGAGCATAGCTTTCAAACTGAGACTCGGATTGAGGTAAAATTTATATCATAAAAAATATCTCAATGAGTTGAATGCAATGGTGGTATTAGTCTTTAGACTCAATAAATTTGATAAAAGAAGGTTGTGTGACCCCATATTCATAACAACCTTTGATATTTGGTCAAAAAAACATGTAACACCTCCCATAATGTCAAGATAATTCGTGGGGGTGGGAGGGTGTGTTATAGAGTGGTATCAGAGTGAAGATTCAACACTCAACTTTTGGGAATAAAATTTGGAGCTCTGATACAAAGTGGTATTATATAAAAGGTTGAGCACTTGACCTTTGGGAATAAAATTTGGAGCTATCATACAAAGTGGAATCAAAGAAAAGGTTCAATACTATACCTTTGGGAATAAAATTTGGAGCTTTGATACAAAGTGGTATTAGAGAGAAGGTTCAACGTTGGACCTATGGGAATAGAATTTGGAGCTCAAATATAGAGTGGTACTAGAACCTATTTTCCAGAATGGACATGGAGGAACTCACACAAAAAGAAAAAAAAATCTTAAAATAATTTAATTGCTAAAAATATTGAATTAATGCCATAGTTAATGTACTTGCTAATGCTTCTATGTTCTTTTGTTTCCTCAAATATGTGACTAACATGGATTTTGATGTTTGAGAAACTTCTAAATAATAGTCTTAGTACTACCATGGTGAGCATTACAAATTGATATGCTTATATTTTGCTTGAGCTAATAATTCTGTGTGTGTGATAGTACTAGGATAAGAAGACACAATTTGCAGCAGAAATGTGGGAATGAGCAACATAATGGTACAATACATTATGGATTGAACCCATCATGAGAAAGAATAAGGATCATTTGGAAAGAGGTTAGAATAAAGTTCCCCTAATGGAATGGATGCCTTCAAAAGGTTGAGAGTTGAGTTGATGACTTGCAAAGTAGATAATGGAAGACTCGTTGGAAAACAAGAAGAGAAGACAAAGCTAAACATCATGCTACTACAAAATATGTCATACATGCAAGGTTTGATCCAACATGGGACAACTATAGGATATATGGAAGGTGTCACAATGACAATATTAGGTAATTCTATAAACAAAGAATGGGACAACTCACCATACATGACTATGCTAATTAGTGCATAGCACTATTAGAATATGTGTCAGTTCTAAAAAATAAAAAGATGAAAATATAATATTTTCTCAACAGATTGCCAATACCATTTTAGGATAATATAAATTTTGAGGAGTCCAATACACTTGAATACCACATTCGAAAGGAAAAGAATTGCTATAAGAAGATATAAATTGAAGTAAAACCCCATAATATTTGGAAGAAGGAAAGGCCATTGAAATTTTGGAGTTAGGATAACACATGTTTTTTGAATGTTTTGTGAATTCCCTCACCAAGAACAAAAGAAGGATATCACATTTAAAGTCCAGACACATGGAATTGTAACCAACAATGCATAAAGAAGTAAATAAATGAGGAAGACTCGAAATTTTTGGACTTCTTAAAGGATCACCCAATTCATTATTACCCTTATAAGAAGCATGAGGAAAAGGTAAATTTTGATGTCTAAACTGCTACCTCAATGAACAAAGCGTACATAAGTGCATTGGGGGTAGGTACATCAATGACAAATGGAGAGGAGGAATCGTTAATAGTGGCAATAAAGCTCGCAAGGAGTTAGATGGTACCTAGAGAAATTTAGAGGGCTAAGCTACCCACGTTTTGTGTTAAGGTGAAGAGAAATGAGGGAGCATCCCCAAGTGATCTCTAATATACTAAAAATTCCATGATAATGTTATGAGATTTATTAACAAATGGTACATAACTAAGTATTTTAGGTTCCCTTGCCAGAATGAATGTAGTGGGAATATTTTGAATAGGTAAAGTGAAGTTTTATATTGAATTAAAGAACATCATAAGCATGATTCCACTAGTCATTCTCCAAGAACAAATTTGGAAAATTTTGAAATTATAATATTGGTAGAGTTGTATGCGAGGGGGAGCGATGGAGTCGAGGGTTTCTGTGGCGTATGGATCTCTGCTACCCACCGTGCTGCACGTTTTCTCCGCCACAGACGAGGCAATCTCCAAGTGCGAAACATGGCTCGCCGCTCATTCCACAGAACCCAAATCGTGGAATATTCTAAAAGTTTTACTGCCTGCAAAGGGGTTCAAAGATTTTTGCTGTTTCATGGTCTCCTCGCCAGCAAAGCTCGTAGTCTCAAAGAAGGAAGACGCAATCAACTTTAGCGCAGAAGGTATTGAAGGCTTCACACTCCATCCTAGAGCTCGAAACACTGAACGTGTAAGGGAAGGGGAGCACTTTCTGATGAAATATTTCAGCAGTATCCAAGCAGAGGGACTCAATGTCACAGATCTGCTCAATGGGGTCACAGATCTGCAGTTATTACAGATCTGCATTCTTCGAATCCCCAAGATCCGACGTCAAGATACTGACCCTGCGGCAAGGTCAATAACGTTCTGTCCTCATGCTTCCTTTTCACCCAATTTTTTCCAAGCTGTGTTTGCAGGGTCAAGGTTCAGTTCTGAATCGGGCGTCCTGACCATGGATGGCCATCAGTTTCTTAGATCTGCAATCAAACCATCAGATCAGAAGCCCAGTAGATCTTGGAGCCTCAAAAAACCCCAAATCTATGGGCAAGCTATCATCAGGTGGCAGGGTCAAACGAGCTCAACTCTGAAGGAGCTCTCTCTCTTGAACCAGCCAGATCTTCCTGATGAATCCCCTACATTTCAGATCCAAGTCAATCTTTCAGGTAAAACGACAATGTTATGGGTGCATGCAACAGATCTTGTGTAGGATCTTCTGCAAAAACTTGAATGCAGGCTGGGGATTCCTTCGTCTTGCCTTAGACTACTATATAAGGGTAAGCAACTTATGCAGCCCTTTTCTCTCTCCTTTTACAGCATTCAAAAGGACGCCTCTATTGGGGCTTCTTTCCATTTAAGAGGTGGTTCCTCCAGGAAAACCTCCTCTGCCCCATCTTTCTCTTACAAAGATGCAGCTCGCAAAAACGCTGCCCAACCTCAGGCTTCTTCTAAGGCAGCCTAGCTAAATGGTGTTCCAAAGCCGTTTCTAGTTGACAAATCAGAGGAAATTCCCTCCATCAACTTCTCGAATCCTGGGGTTGAAAACCGCTATCAAATTTTTGCAGAATCAGCACTCATATGCAGATTTAATGGGATATGGCCTCGCACAGCAGATCTTTATCAATGGGTCCATTCCTTTTGGACTAAAAAATGCAAAATCTTCCTATGTTCAAAAGGTCTCTTCCTGGTGGTTTTTGACTCAAACGAAGCCTACCAGAAAGCCTTAATGGGAGGCCCTTGGTTCTGGGGTTCGGCTGGGCTTTTTCTTACCCCCTGGTTTCCTGATTTCGACCCTTCTACAGCAGTGATCTCCAAGCTTCCCATTTGGGTCAGGCTCCTGAATCTTCCAGCTCATTTTTGGGATTTCTCTGTCTTCTTAGCCATTGGAAATCCTTTAGGACGATACCTGGCTACAGATACCTCAAGAAGGGAAAATGGTCTCCTCACTTACGGTAGACTGTGTGCAGAAATATATATCAGCAAAGGACTGCCAGATCATATTAACCTCAAGTTTGGAGATTTCCACTGGACTCAGTCACTGGATTACGAGAATACAGCCTTCCGCTGTCGCCATTGTCATCAAATAGGGCACCTTCAGAGTACATGTTCGCAGTTTAAAGATAAAAAGAAGAATCTGAACCGTAAGCCCAAATCCAAAAGATGGAATCCATTTGAGCCTCCTCGTCCGTTGGACGACTTAGACTTCTCGAGCTCGGAGGAGGAGGAATCTGAGGCAGATGTGCAGGTTGATGAGGAAATTGAAGTTGATATGCAGAATGAGGAAATTCCGAGGGACGCTCCCTCAGCTGTTCCGGAGGTTCCCTCTAACCCTCAGATTTCCCAGAAGCGCTCTCATTTCTCTTCGTCCTCAGACTCTGAGAAGGATGCTCAGCCGTCAGAATAGAATAATCTACAACTTGTTACAAGTCAGCCAAGCTCCACTGGGTGGATAAAAATGAGCAAGAAAAAATTTAAAAAATGTCGTTTTGTAGAAAATAACCCTTCAGGGTAGCTTCTATGCACAGTTTTTTCAGATGTAGTCCTATGCTCTCTATGGCCATTCCCTTGTCTGTCTCTTTGGAACGAGGTTGAGTTCCCATCACCTCTGGTTCCCCTGCTTCTTTGCTCTGCCTGTTTCCAGGCTTAATTGTACTATATTTTTTCCTTTCTTAATAGATTTAGTCTTTATTCAGAAAAAAAATAAAAATAAAATAAAATAAAATAAAAAAATAAAATAAAATAAAATAAAATAAATAAAAAAAATCATAAGCATGAGAAGGTTTGGGGTTGTTAGAAATATCCAAATATATAATTAACATGTTGCAATCGAAATTTAACAAGATTCAATTGGTTGTGAAATTGAGATGCCATAACTCATGCATAATTTAAGTGACTTAAAATAGATATGTGGGTGGTATGCATAAGAGTGCAAAGTAGAGGAATCTCATAGTTTTCAAAAGAAACAGAATTGGGTCTATTAAAATTTTGAGAAAACTTATTTCTTCGTTTATACATTTTTTATGTCTATTCATATGATGAGATTCTTAATGAGCTTGAAATTGTACCTTGAAGAGTTGCATTAGAGGGAAAATATGGATAAAGGATTAGTTGAGAGCCTGACTAGGTCCCTATGAACGGGATGGACAATGAAGTTAGAACTACGAAAATGTCTCAAGAAGGGAATTTCCTTAATTGAAAAATGTGTATGGCTGATATTTTTTTTATTTATATGAATGTGTTAATGGAAACTAAATAATTAAACTAGTACCCATAATGTATTGGGTGAAACAATATGGTCATCTAATGAATTAAATGGCATATAGAATGTTCATATGGAAATAAGAGTGATCCCTTATTGTTAACTACCACATCAAAAAAGTAGCTTGCTTATACTTATGAGATTTGTTTGGTGAATAATTCAAATCAGCAGAGGTGAAGAGTGAACTCTAAATATAACAATGTATCAATAACATGGAACATGCGCATGTATGGCACATGCAGATGAGATGTATATGCATACTTTCGGTGCATGGTAGAAGAAAATGTTTGAATATGTAAATTAGATACATAATGAGAACACCAATTGAGTATATTGTTATTAATGTTAAAGTGGGTGCATGCTATCATCATTAATGTCCCTAATATGTTGGTATGTGTGGATTAGATGGTGCGTTGAAGAAACCCTACCTCTAGGGTTTGGATTCCTTGGACGTTGATCATACCCCACACTTGTTGGAGATTTTGAAGAAGAAGACCAATCAACTTGCTTTGGAGACCATTTCCATTGGATTATTCTCATCATGTTGATTCTATTGATATTTGGAGAAGTTCATGCGCCCTCGCGGTATGGGAGATATGGCCTATTAAAGTGCAACCCCAACTCATGGTCAATAGCAGCAATTTACATAATGATGTGGGAGTTTCACATTTGCTAGACTATGGCATATGTTGAGGGATAAAGTTAATTATTAAGTCTATGGTATATGAGGATCCTTCATTAAATTTAATTATTTGAATATTTTGGAGGAAACATTATATGGTCCAAAATTTCATTTAATTGAGTGATCCAAATAGGAGGGAAGTTGTTTTTTTGAAATCAAAATTTTAAACCTTGATTTCCCTCTAAAAAAATAAGTCATTTGGCCTTAAACTTCTCTATCCAAAAAATATATAAAGTGACCTTTTCTCACTTACTTTATGTTAATTTGTAAGCTTATTGACAAATTCCAACCATGGGATTTGATTCCTCTTTTCGATAGGACCAAGTTTGAATTTTGAAGTTCTTGATTTGGATAAGGGAAACTGTTTTTTTAATTGAGGCCCACATGTGAAAAAAAAGAATAGGTCAGCACAAAAGAGAAATTTGACACCCTTGGATCTCTATATATACAAGTCAAGTGACCTCATTTGGAGAGAATCATCAAGAATTATTATTTTCTCTTCTTTGGTTTGGTTCACACAAGTCTATGGTTGGGTCTGGGAGATTGTTTTGTACAAGTTCGATATTACAAGGTCCAAACCTCACATGTTTGTTTATGGTTTTACTTTCCAACTACAGGCTTGACACACAAAATTTTTTCTTACAACTGCAGGCATGCAAGCTCATGAGTATGGTTGGAGGGTTTCCACCACGGTTGACTAGAGTTTACTGCATAATTCGACAATTGACCAAAGGAAATGATGGTTGGATGTAGGCTTCTAAATCATAGTTTTGATTATTAGCATTATTAGGTTCATGTGTTGGCTATTATTTAGTTGATTTTACTCGATAATTTGTGGTTGAATATATGTATTATTGTACTCTCTCATTGCTAAAACATTCAATGACAATATAATAAGAAGAATAATTTGGAATGGTTTTTCCCCTTGTGGGGTTTTTCCTTGGTCTCCGATCAATCCTAGCGTCTCTATGTTTAAATACTTTTATTATATTATTCCTTTAAGTTCCATTACATTGACAATGATATTGTTATTTCTATATAATTTCATAAGTTGTTAAATAATTTTATGATGTTGTGGGGTTAATTTAATATGTAAATGAAGAAATGAAATTATCTAAAGCATAGAACAATATAGACCTAAATAAAATTAACATGGAATCAGATTTGGGTTGAAGAAAAGTCATTGAGGATCACCCCTATGAAGACACCATTGATCAAAGCAAGATAATCTGGAGGAGACCTAAAATAAGGCTATGGTTTTAAAGAAACCCTAGGCAATCTAGTTATTTGGGTTTGATCTATATTATGAGTCTATGGTTTGGAAAAAAACCCTCGATGATGAAAAATATTTGAGATGTGCAATCTATAAACCCTAACACGATTAGTGTGAAGATGTTCTAGAATTTCTAACATATTTGATGTAGCCCGAGATGGGATAGTCCCAATTAGGCCTCGTTATTTCTGAAATTCATTGAAATGTAATGATGGAAACAATGTTATATGGACAGTGGATGGTCATGATTATTGAAGGTTGGTTCAAGAGGGAGATGATCACCTCTCATTGAATATAAGTACTTTTTTCTATTTTACCTCTTTATGACTTTACTCTTGTTTAGATTTTTTGATTTGATTATTGTTTACACTTCCGGCATATTTGAATATTTGAATACTTCTAACCTCTAGATAAGTTATGATAAGCATATCCTTCTTGAGGGTAATCTAAGTTGTAGGAAATAAAGCTAGTGCGGGAAGAGAAGAGCTAGTGAAAAGTTGACAAATTTCTACTATGATATATGAATACTTCAAGGTATGTAAGCTACAATATTGAATGGAAAGGTAAGCCTTGAGGTATGACAATAATATCACCTTCATGTATACATATGAAAGTAAGTTTGATTTATGGAACATGTGATATATTGATGCACTTGATACTTAGCAAGCTTTAACATGTTAGACATGATTGATTTCCTGAAGCAAGCTAGATACATTATACAGTAACTTGATTCTATTTTTAATTGCTTGTAATAATCATGGCAACCTTGGTGATAAAAGTGTAACAATAAGATCGATGCTCAAGATCTCCTTGTTGACCTCGGATTAGTATCTTTGACAATATGGTAAAATTGAATGTCATGACTTTATGATTGAATAATGTAAACAAAGTAATGTAATGATTATGATCCTTGAATTATATGACACTAACCGTTGATGAAATTTTGATTTCATGTTCATATGTGATGATGAAGTAGTTGATGACGATATATTTCACACAATTTGATTTCATGGCCTAAGAATTTTGTTGAGGCATGAAAGTATTATGATAGACATGTTGATATCTTGATTAAATATTGATTGAATTGGCTTCTAATTAAGAGGGATAAACTCTCTAGTAGATCCCAACAACTAATATTATTTGCAAATCACTCTTGACTACTGAGTGAAGTATTTTGAACATAAATAACCATCTGATGTTTTTGAAACATTTCGACAATTTTTTTAATTAAGCAAAGAATATTTCTCCTATCTAAAGCCCCAACCAATGGGATAAAGGATTAAAAGAGTGATTATAAGCCTCCCAACTGAATGGAATAAGTCTTATGGGTGTAGTTCATCCTGTAGGACACAAAAAGATAAAGGAGTGCATCAAGAATATGAGAGAATTACAAGACAAGGATTAGATAATGAAGATTTATGTGAGAAGAAGGAAATGTATGGTTTGAAGTAAGCTCCCTTAGCACAACATGCCCAGATTGATAGTTACATGGAAAGAGTTCAGATTCGAACCTCTAAGTTGGTCCAAGGTATGAAATTGCTTTTGATTTTGTTTTATATGTTGTCGATTTATTATTGATAGGTAATGAGCCTGTGATGATCAAAGGAAGATGGATTTGGCCTCTGACTTTTGAAATGAATAATTTGGTATGATGATTTTTGGTTAAGGAATATATTTGGAGAACTACTTGAGTAGGTTCTAGATATTATTGTGATATATTATGATAATAAGAGTGGGATTCGATTGGAATATACAAAGATATCCTCATAGATTGAGACAATGTTGTTGTATGAGACACGCTTAGGCTTGTGGTTTTTGCCCTCCTCAGAGGAAGGATGAATAAGGTATCTTTTTTGACATATGTTTTCTCAAACATAATATTTTATTTTGATGACCTGCATGAACACGAAAACAAAATACTACTGCTCTTGGTGGTGTTTCAGGCAACTCTTTATTGGGTGGGTTAATTTGGTACCAAATGTGCGCACGTTGATATGTTTCTAATCTACATATTGTAGCATGGATTGATGGATTCACCATATTGAGAAAGGATTTGGGTTGATCGAAGGTATTGAGCCATCTCTTTCCCCCTGTATGAGCTCCCAACGTAACAAATTGATATTTAGGGCTCTGGGGTTGAGGTATCTTTGTACAATAGGATATCACCCCTATCTGTTACCCATATGGTAGAATATATATCTCGCCTATCTTGTTCTATGGAGAGTATACCCCATTTAGCATCTGTCATTTCCACCCATCTGGCCAATGGGTGTTGGTTGCTTAAGTTACACACAATCCTTACTATTTATGGTAAGTGACATCCCACTCAAGCTAGAGATGTAAGTGTTCTACCATTGTACTCTTGAAGGTCCTATTGGAAAGACTAATAGATAATAGGATAAGTGTTATCCATACCATTTATGGCAAGTGATATCCCTCTTGTTATCACCAGGGAGTAGGATAGGCATATTCCTTACCTCTTGAGGTAAGTGGCATCCGTCCTATTGTCTAGGTATTTCCAAGTAATAGCATTGGCTCCACACTGGAAAATATTCCTGGGTTGTAGCATTGGCCCCCTACTGGAAACGATTTCCCTAGTTGTAGCATTGGCTTCCTGCTAGTATAGTTTCTCGGCTCATGGCATTGGCTCCTTGCTGGTAGAGGTTTCCCGAATTATAGAATTGTCTCCCTGCTGGAAACTGTCCTCAGTCATAGCATTGGCTCCCCATTGCAAGAGGTTTGCTAGGTTGTAGAATTGTCTCCTCGCTGGAAAATATTCCTAGGTAGCAACATTGAATTCTTGCTGGTAGTGATTTAGGGTGGTAAGAGTGGCTCCCCGATGGATAGAGGGTGGTAGATTAAGCTCCCCTCTGATGTAAAATTCTTCTTCTTTTAGATTCGAGAGTGGTCATCATATGAGAAGAGAACAAATGAGTAGACATGAGTAGGGATGATCTCATATGAATAGTGATGAGAAAATATGAGAAAAGATGACATTTGAGACACATGATGCAATTGGAATTTCTCCATATCTAAGAGGGAGTGTTAATTTTATAGCTCAATGAAAAATTACAATCATTAGACTAGTTTCTTCTTTTATATAGGACCAAGTTTGACTTTTGAAGCACTTGATTTGGACAATGGAAAATGTATATTTGAATTAAAGCCCACGTGTAGAAAAATGATAGGTCAAACCAAAATAAAAATTGGACACCCTCGGATGGCCATAAATACAAGTAAAGTGACCCTCATTTGGAGAGCATCATCAAGCATTATTTTTTCCTCTTCTTTGATTTGGCCCACACAAGTTTGTAGTTGGGTCATGGATATTGGTTCGTACAGGACTAAAATTGTAGGGTCCAAAGCTTGCACATGTGTTTAGGGTTTTGGTTTTTAAACACATGCTTGACATAGGAAAATTTCGATTACAATGGTAGGCACACAAGCTCATGAGTGCAGTTGGAACATTTTAGTTGCACACATGTACACTCTCAAAATGTACTTAGAAACTACGGTTGATTTTTCAGTTGACCATAGATGACTGTAATGTTCAACAATTGACTGTCAAATTTTAAATCATGGTTTTGATCGTTAGCAATGTTGGGTTCATATCTTGGATTTTGTTTAGTTAATTTACTAGATAGTTTTATGGTTGAAGATATTGATCATTGTACTATTTCTTTGTTGAAACATTCAATGAAAATATAATAAGAAGAATAATTTGAAAGGGTTTCCCCCTGTGTGTGGTTTTTCCCTCATTTATGACCAATCCTAGTGTCCCTGTGTTTGAATTATTTTATTCTATTGTTCCTTTAACTTCTATTGCATTGATGATGACATTGTTCTTTCTATATAATTCCATATGTTGTTGAATATTGCTATGATATTGTGGGGTGAATTTAATATGTAAATGAAGAAATGTAATTATATAAAGAAAAGAACAATATATCCCTAAGTAAAATTAACACTTTGCATGAATTGAATGCACAACAAAATTGTGTGAGCTATGAAATTCCTCAGCCCTATGGAGAATTATTAGATCATATGAGAATGGTTTGGATTTGTGGTTTTTTTCTTATATGGTTTTGTTGGAATTTGATTGTTTTGCAGGTGGCTAAAGGTTTTGAAAGATCAAATCATCCATATATCTTCTAAGCCAAAGTTTGAATTTGTTTTCATTTTCTTGGCTCTATAAGGGTCTTAAGTATCCTTATGGTGTTTCGCTTGTGGAAATTTGAATTCTCTATTGCAAAATTCAGAAACCTTTGAAGTTCAAATTCTATCACTCATTCTATTGTAAAGGTAAAAGCTATTGAAGTATAAGGCAATTTAAATAATGCTACATTCATATGTCATCACCGCATCTCTAAACTTTAATCTCATAGATCAGTGGAGGGTTAATTGAGTATGGAATTTTGTTGATTGTTTTCCTTTAAGGCTCATTCTTTCAGCACTACACTCATCCTAAAATTAACAACCTTAAGTGAGATCTAAGTGTGCCTATTCCATAGCTACTTATTAGTTTGCAGAGTATCACATCCTATTCCCTCTTTTCTCAGGACATAATATTTTTTATTTTTATCTTTATTTTTTTATTTAATTTTTTTCTGAAGGTGTTTCGATAGTAAATCCTAGTCTCTATGGCAGACCAGACATAAGGAAAGTTTAATTTGAAGCACTGTCCAAATAAAAACATTTTAGTAATGCGTACTATCTTCAAGAAGGAATTTCAACACCTATAATAGTTTTTCTTCAATGAATGTTTCTAAGTTTCAAGTCTCTTATGGGTAATTCAAGTTAAAGTGTTGAAGTATGTATGTTGGTAGAAATCTAAGGTAAAATTTTCAAATTTTCAAATTCTTTCCTTCATCAAGAACAAATAAATGTGTGATTCTTTAAGAGATAGTAATTATTGAAGATTGTTGAAGCCCTAACCAAACAAGCTAAAAAATAAAATTCATTTTGAATTTTGATGCGACCTCATGCGCATTGTCTCTTAGCTCTATATCATGATGCAGAAATTTAGCCAATGTAAAAATAAATAATTATGATTAGGTCATTATTCTATTAATGAAGTCAGCTCATGAGCATAATCTTAGAATGAAGCCTTATATTATTGCAAAATTGAGGCATTTATGATTGACATATTTGAGGCTTCCAAGCCTTGCAGCCGTAGCCTTTTTAATAATCATTCATTAAAAATTTCAGATGGTTTAAGGTTTGTGATTGCCTTATTTGTTGAGCATAAATATTTATCCCATTGTTACTATCATAATAATGTTGTTTTCGTGCAAATACTTGGTTAATATCTTTCTTTGAGGATGAATGTATATAGTGGCATATTGTGGAAATGAACAAAATATATGATTATGCATTAAAATGATATAGAAACTTTGTATTAGTGGTCCAATTCGTAAATGAAAAATTGGTTGGTTGATCTCTGAATCGAGAAAAGGAATGACTACACACGAGTGTTTAAATGTTAATGACTAGTGATTGAGTGCAAAGTATGGTGTGATCAAATTTTGGAAGTCTTTTATGTATCCATTACTGTATGGAGTTGTGAAAGAGTATCAAGATCTTAGGCATTGTATTTTTATCTAATAGTGTATTGCAGAACTACAAAGAACTGAGTGTTGTCTATGCGCATTGACATTTCTACAAGAGTCTGGCTTGATTGTACAATTGTTAGGGATTATTAGTGAAGCTTGATGTGATGGCTATAAAGTTAAGTGTTTTGCATATAGTATATGTTATGATTGACGCACTCAGTCCCATATATTTTCATGACTTGAATAGTGTTAGTACAGTTGAATGTTGAGAGAGAGATTGTTTTTGCAACTTGTTAAGCAATGAGTGCTAAGTTTAGGTTCTAGCATTTGTACTAGAAGTCAGATTTTGAGAAGTGATAAACCTTAGTTTTATTAGAAAGCTCCATGGATAGTGATATTTGGGTTGAAATAAATATATTTTTTGATCTTATCATTTTGTTTCAATGATGTATGACAGTGGTCTTATATTCTTATGAATAAGACATATGAAAATGGCTTATAATTGTGTAATGCATGGAAGTTACTTTATGATAGTGAAATATGACTTATGATAATATGATGCATGACATTGAGTCTATGACAATGGTATATGGCTTATGTGATGCATATCAGTGTTACTTGTGTTGTGAGGTTGAATGAATGAGTTAATGTGTATCATAGTTTTGAGTTGAAGTGCAACAATAGTGACAACAAGTGTGGCAACAAACAATAGTGGAAGTGGAGTGCAACAATAGAGATATTAGGTGTGACAATAGTAGTCATTAAAATCGAAAATTGGATTAGTGAAAGCATAACTGACAACAACAGTCGTAGTAATAAGTTTTTGAGCTACAAAAGTATTAGAGAAATAATGATTGATTCAATGATCAATTGGTTCACTTGTTGGTTGTAAGGGATAATGAAGACTCATATATACTTGTATCTGTAAATCTCTTTAGGAATTATGGAGCATTAGCTTCCTTACAACCTTTCCAGTAAAACCCTTGGGGAGTATTTGACTTACTTCTAGTTCATCTAGTAAATTGTATGTAGTCATCCATAACTAAGCATTTGTTGAGATATATATTTTGTGCATTCTCATTGATGTGATGATTTAATGAATTATTTTGAAATGATAAGGATTAATGTGAAAAAATTTATTGATTCTCTAAATATTTAAAGAATCTGACCAAATGTGTAAAAATAATGGAAATATTGATTCACCCCCCCCACCCCCCCCCCCCCTCGATATTTCCAAACAATTGGTATTAGAGTGAGTCCTTCTTTGGAATATTAACCATTTGAAGGAAGATCCATAACATTCATAGTTTAATGGTGGAGCCTTGAGTTTAATATAAGATGGGGGTTGATCCCAAAGAATATGTTAATTCCATCAAAGGAAAAAATTATCGATTGAAATGTGATAGGGATAGGCTCAAAGGTTTGTATAATAGCCTTTATTCAGAACATGAAGAGTTGAAGACTAATAATTATAATATGAATATTACTTTAGATTATTCATACTTAAAATTAGATACCTTAAAAATCAAATTGATAACCAACAAATGCCAGAAAAGGATTGTGAACCTGATCAAGCAAAGAAGGAAGTGGATCATCTAAAAATATTGTTGCAAGAGGAAACCAAAGGGAAAGCACCTTCACAATCCAACTCAAGGAAAAGGAAAGGTCAAATAAATAGAACAAGTAGGATATAAAACTTTGAAAGTAAATCACCTCTTTGAGGAGGGAACTTGAAGAAACCAAAAGGATTTAGTAATTCTTAAGAAGTAGGATGAAGGAGAAGAAAGAAGATTGCATGAAACAAGAACTAAAAAATGTTAGTCTGAGATAAAGAGTATACAATATAAACCAAATATTAAGGAGTTCGCATGTCTTCGATGCGATTCTCAATTGACAAAGATCATGATCCGGATTTAAACAGGAACGCAATAAAATACAGAGATAACGATATACATAAAGATGCAGCGGAAATAATGCTTCATTTCATTAATGGAAAATACTGAAAATATGTTCACAACCAGAATTGGAAATAAAGCAGCTAGGGCAATGGTAGCTTATCTCTGAGAAGAGATGTGCGGCTACATGCCTCTGAACTGTTCTGAACTGTGTTATAATGAGGCTCGAAGGCCTATTTATTGTTTGAGAAACAATGGAAAACGCTTCACATTCCAAAACCTAACCCCAGAAGATGAAACACCAAATTGTGGGCCCCGTTTTGGGTAAATTGGTACATCAATTTCCCGGGGTCGTAACTTTGGCATACGATCTCTGTTTGACGCGTATGATAGCTCATTAGAAAGATCTATCCGAGCACTATCATTGTTGGAACGGGCAACATCGGTCCATTCCATGGACTCATGTTGTCCCCGGATTCCCCAAAAAACGTCATTTAGGGCCTCAAAATGGCTCCGGAAGTTCAGGACCCGAAAAACTGCTAAAAATATTAAGTTGTACTACAATTAAGGAAACTGAAAAGACTGAAAGAGACAGTTGTGGGGGTCCAAATGGGATAGGTGGGTGGCCACCAACATCCACCTGGATCATTCCTCCCCCCTTAGGAAGCAATGGTCCCCATTGTGTTGAGTTCCTCCATCTGCTGAACTTGTTCTGCACTGTCTTATGTGTCCAATAATGGTGGGAAACATGGTCGACGATGATCCACATTGAACACTTGGCGCAAGTGAAAGAATGGAGGAATGTTTTGCTCCAAAGCATTGTTCCCCACAACCTTGGTACTACTGTAAGGACCATCTTGGAGTGGTTTGAGCTTCTGATGAGCTCTTGTAAGGCGTTCTTTCTGCAGATGTAACCAAACTTTGTCGCCCACCTGAAACTTATGTGGTACCCCTGTGGGTGAGGAGAAGTTGTTCCTGTGTTCTGTCATGACCATATCCCTTTGCTACTGCTACTGAATGGACGAACCCTTTGCGGGGGTCATGGATGTAGCAACGATCTTCCCCTTACTTTGGGAGTGAACCAGACAGATGAATTTCCTAGTCTGTGAGATGAGCTTGCTGCCTTTCTTAGCAGTGATCAAAGAGGTTGCGGTAGGTGGGGCTACCTCCGGTATCCTGTATAATGAATTATCCAAGGAAATAATGACAGCGCGAGGCCTTGACTCATACACAGCATGTCGCCTCCACAAGTATGGTTGGCCTAATAGTACATCACAAACATCCAGAGGTGTAACATCACACAATACCTCGTCTGTGAAGGGCTCGATGCTGTAGGGAAGGCGGCATTGCTGGCGAACTTTGAGATCTCGTGCTTCATGAAGCCACCCAATACTGTACGGCTGTAGGTGTGGTGTAGTCGGTAGGCCCAACCGCTTCACGACCTCTGCTAAAATAAGGTTCTTTTGGCTACCACTGTCGACAATGAATTGTAGCGGCGAACCCTTCACCCACATCTGTGAGTGGAAAAGACGTTCCCCCTCCTCTGGCTCTTCGGGCTCATTCTTCTGGATCTTTGCAGTGGTGACAGTGGCACTGGGATCCACATCAATGATCTACTTCCCTTTACCATTCGCCTTGTCGGGTTCTGGCTCAGTGTCTGAACATGCCTTTGATTCGTAAGCCTTCAACTCGGCCACCAATGACTGCTTGGTCCGACACTCACTTGTGTTATGAGTGGGACTCTTGTGGAACTCACACCACTTTCCTGTGTCCTTCTTCGGCTTTGTGGTGTTGTTCTTTTCTTGTGGCTTTGACGGGTTGTCCTGGGTCACCCC
>APFE031750299.1:31280-83847 GCA_000404065.3 Pinus taeda
GTTGAGTTCCTCCATCTGCTGAACTTGTCCTGCACTGTCTGATGTGTCCAGTAATGGTGGGAAGCATGGTCGACGATGATCCACATTGAACACTTGGTGCAGGTGAAAGAATGGATGAATTTTGTGCTCCAAAGCATTGTTCCCCACAACCTTGGTACTGTTGTAAGGACCATGTTGGAGTGGTCTGAACTTTTGATGAGCTCTTGTAAGGCATTATTTCTACAGATGTAACCAAACTTTATCGCCCACCTGAAACTTATGTGGTACCCGTGTGGGTGAGGAGAAGTTGTTCCTGTGTTCTTTCATGACTGTATCCCTCTGCTGTTGCTGCTACTGCGTGGAGGAACCCTTTACGGGGGTCATGGATGTAGCAACGATCATCCCCTTACTTTGGGAGTGAACCATACAGATGAATTTCCTGGTCTGTGAGATGAGCTTGTTGCCTTTCTTAGCAGTGATCAAAGATGTGCGGTAGGTGGGCTACCTCTGGTATCCTGTATAATGAATTATTCAAAGAAATAATGATAGCACGAGGCCTTGACTCATACACAGCATGTCGCCTCCACAACTATGGCTGGCCTAATAATACATCACAAACATCTAGAGGTGTAACATCACACAATACCTCGTCTGTGAATGGCTTGATGCTGTAGGCAAGGCGGCACTGCTGGTGAACTTTGAGATATCGTCCTTCATGAAGCCACCCGATACTGTACGGCTGTGGGTGTGGTGTAGTCGGTAGGCCCAACCGCTTCACGACCTCTGCTGAAATAAGGTTCTTTTTGCTGCCACTGTCGACAATGAATTGCAGCGGCGAACCCTTCACCCACATCTGTGAGTGGAAAAGACGTTCCCCCTCCTCTGGCTCTTCGGGCTCATTCTTCTGGATCTTGGCAGTGGCGACAGTGGCACTGGGATCCGCATCAATGATCTGCTTCCTTTACCATTCGCTTTGTCGGGTTCTGGGTCAGGGTCTGAACATGCCTCTGATTCGGAAGCCTTCAACTCGGCCACCAATGACTTCTTGGTCCGACACTCACTTGTGTTATGAGTGGGACTCTTGTGGAACTCACACCACTTTCCTGTGTCCTTCTCCGGCTTCGTGGTGTTGTTCTTTTCTTGTGGCTTCGACGGGTTGTCTTGGGTCACCCCGCCTTGGCTTTGTCGTTTGGGCTTCAGATTTGCAGATCCAAAGTCTCGCTTCTTCTGTTTGAACTTTTGCTTGATTTTGACAGCGTATCGGTATGCTGTGCCGAGTGAGGAGATGTTCAATAACTCCATCTCTTCCTGGATGTATCTGTGTAGGCAACCACGGTATTTGAGTACCAGATGCAGCTCAGAATCTTTGATACCCAACTGTGTGCGAAGGGTATGAAAAATGTTTGTCAACTCCGGCACATCTTGGTCTCGTCCTTGCCGCAGTGTGGTCCATTTGATGTATTTGTCCTCATAGCTTTTAACAGGGTAGTACTACTCCTTGATGGCATCTCGGAATGAATCCCAAGTGGGTGCGGCTAGAAATAATGAGCCTGTACTTTCATCCTTCTGCTGGCAGTAGGTTTCCCACCAGTACTTGACGTGGGGGGCTGCTTTGAGAAGAGCGAAAACAATCTTTTCCCGACATGAAAATTCATGAACAGAAAAATAACCCTCTAGCAGATTTAACCATTTATCTACGGCATCTGCGTCTATTTTACCCTCGAAGATGGGGATTTAAAAATTAACTTGTACCTTAAAGGGCGTGGTGTTTCCAGAGTAGCTTCTGGAAGCCGATGCGTCACCTCTAGGTATCTGTTGAAGGATCTGCGCAAATCTATCCATCATCGCGTTCCGTTGTCGCTCGAGGGCTTCTTCGAGCAAGATTTTGATAGGATCTCTTGCCCCCTCGTCTTTCTTCTCATCCGCCATGGGAGGCCGTCGGGATTTTTGAGGTTGGTCTTGCAAAGGTTTGACTAGTTCAAGCCCTAACTCCTTATATCCTGACCTCATTGGGGACATGCAAAGAAAAACAGAGAAAAAGCAGACCGCTTTGATACCACTGATCTGGATTTAAACAGGAACGCAATAAAATACATAGATAACCATATACATAAAGATGTAGTGGAAATAATGCTTCATTTCATTAATGGAAAATACAGAAAATATGTTTACAACCAGAATTGGAAATAAAGCAGCTAGGGTGATGGTAGCTTATCTTTGAGAATAGATGTGCGGCTACATGCCTTTGAACTGTTCCAAACTGTGTTACAATGAGGCTCGAAGGCCTATTTATTGTTTGAGAAAAAATGGAAAACCCTTCACATTCCAAAACCTAACCCCAGAAGATGAAACGCCAAATTGTGGGCCCCGTTTTGGGTAAATTGGTACATCAATTTCCCGGGCTTGTAACTTTGGCATACGATCTCCGTTTGACGCGTATGATAGCTCATTAGAAAGATCTACCTGAGCACTATCATTGTTGGAACGGGCAACATTCCAAGAATCCATGTCGCCCCCGGATTCCCCCAAAAATGTCGTTTAGGGCCTCAAAACGGCTCCGGAAGTTCAGGGCCTGAAAAATTGCTAAAAATAGTAAGTTGTGCTACAATTAAGGAAACTAAAAAGACTGAAAGAGATAGTTGTGGGGGTCCAAATGGGATAGGTGGGTGGCCACCAACATCCACCTAGATCAGATCAACAATTATCAAGACAGGTCTTGGATATATTGATGAGTCCTCATGCTGCAAGGATGAAAACTCCAAAGATGAAGAGAAGCCAAATTTAAAAGAAGAAAATAAGCCTTTACCTCACTCCAAATATGAAGAGAAGCCACATTTCAAAGAAAAAAATATACCTTTTGAAATGGAACTTCATGCCAAAGATGAAGAGAAGCCCAGAGTCAAAGTTTTGCGCAAGTCAATCAGCACCACAAGATGGAAGACTAATGCGTCAAGAAATAAAGTTGATTCAGCATTTGAAACTGGAGATAAACAAAGATACTCTCAAGAGAAAGAAACCTTTAGAATATCATCACCCTACCTACCAAGGTACGTAGACACATTTTATGGTTAGTTCTATCCATGTTCTATGGACATAAAGTTTAAGATTGTAGGGGATATAGTAGGATTAATGAAAGGGGTTATTATCAAAGGCCTAGAGGAATATTTATTTGAGGAAAATATAAAGTCCCATTTTCCTATGACAATAAAAGTTATAACACCTTTGCTCCATCCTTCAAACGAGATGTAGAGTGTTGACTATGTCATAACTTTTTCCATTTTGCACGAGATTGTAGAAGGAGATTGAGGTGGACCTCATGGAACCAAGAACGAAGGAAACTCACTAGGAAAGAAGAAAATGCCATGATGGTATAGCAAAGAAAACGGGCTTCAAAATGAATACACATTTGGAAGACATGATGCAGTAGGAGAGCGTATTGTCAGGGGAGCATATGTAATGAGAGAGATGATGTAGCAAGATTGCACATTTCCAAGGAGAACCATGTCAAATGAATATATAATCAAAGAAAAGGGCATGTCAACCACCCCTTTCCATTGATTTCAAATGGGGGATAATGTTGGAAAAGATCAAAGAGAAGGAGCATGAAGCTTTTGCAACACACCATGTGATGATTGGTATGTTGACATCAATGACAAAGGGGAGAAGTGACTATATTTTCATTGATTTCAAAGAGGGAGTAGGATATTATCATTGATGTCATCATTATGTTGGTATGTAAGGATGAGATGATGCATTGATGAAACCCTAGCTCTAGTATTTCGATTCCATGGACGATGATCATACCATGCACTTGATGGATATTGTGAAGAAAATGACCAACGAATTTGCCTTGGAGACCATTATCATTATATTCTTCTCATAATATTTATTTTTTTGGTATGTGGAACACTTCATGGGCACTCATGGTTTTGGAGATATGCCCTGTCAAAGTGAAACCCCATCTCTTGCCGATAGCCCCAATCTAGTTGATGATGTGGTAGATTCTCATTTTCTAGACTATGGCACATCTCATGTGATAAATTTAATTATTAAGCCAATGGTACATTAGGATTCTTCATTAAATTTAGTTATTTGAATATTTTTGAGGAAACATTATATGGTCAAAATTTTAATTTAATTGAGCGATCCAAATTGGAGAGAATTTCTTTTTCTCTAAAATTGAAATTTTGAATCTTTATTTCCCTCTAAAACCCTAAGTCGATGACCTCAAAAACCTCTTTCCAAAAACTATATAAAGTGACCTTCTCTCACCTACTTTGCATTGATTGAATGCACATGGAAATTGTGTGAGTTTTGAAATTCTTCGACCATGTGGAGCATTATTAGATCAGTCAAGAAGGGTTTGGATTTGTGGGTTTTTTCTTATAGGGTTTTGTTGGAGTTTAATGTTTTGCATGTGGTTGAAGGGTTATGAAAGATCGAGTCATTCATAAATATTTTGAGCTAAATTTTGAGTTTTTTTAAGGTCCTTGGTTCTCTAAGGGTCTTAGGTATCCTTGTGGTTTTTCTCTTGTGAATATTTGAAGTCTCTACTACAAAATTCACAAACCTTTTAAGATTGAATTTTTTCACTCTTTCCATTGTAAATGTTCAAACTCTTGAAATGTAAGGAAACATAAATAGTATAGCTTGGATAAATTCATATGTCATCATCAAATCTTTTCAATTTAATCTAACAAATTAGCAGAGGGTTAATTGATTATGTTGATTTTTTGGTTTTAAGGCTCCTTCTATGACCATTATAATCATCATGAAATTAAAACCTCAAGCGAGATTTGAGTGTGCCTATTTCTTGACTACTCATTAGGTTGCAATGTATAACATTTTATTCCCTCTTTCTTAAGTACAATTTTTTTATCTTTATTTTAAGTTGTTTTGTGAGGAAAACTTAGCCTCTATGGAATACCATACCTAAGGAAATTTTGATTTGAAGAACTATCCAAATAAAAACATTTTAGGCATGTGTAATCTCTTCAAGAAGGAATTTCAACACCTACAATAGTTTTTCTTCAATGGGAATTTGTAAGTTCTAGGTCTCTTGTGGGGAATTCAAATTTAAGTGTCAAAGAATGTATATTGGTATAGATTTGAGATAAATTATTAAAATTCCATACTTGGTGCTTCATCAAGAACAAATAAATGTGTGATTCCTTGAGAGCTAGTAATTGTTGAAGATTGTTGAAGCCATAACTAGAGAAGCTAAAAATTCAAATTAGTTTTGAAGTTTGATGTGATCTCATGGGCATGATCTGTGAGCCCTATCTCTAGATGCAGACCTAAGGACACTATAAAAATTTTCATTATGATGAGTTCATTTTTCTATTACTAAAGTTGTGTCATGAGAATAATGTGAAGTGTTCTTTGAAGATTATAATGAAGCCCTATATTGTTGTAGAACTATGACATTGTTGATTGATATACCTAAGGCTTCCAAGACTTGCATCCTTGGCCTTTCTCTACATCATTCATGAAATATTTTAGATGGTCCAAGGTTTTTTAGTGCTACATTTATTGAGCATAAATTTTGATCCCACTATTACTCTCGTAATAATGTTATTTTCCTCCAAGTATTTATTTAATATCTATCTTTGAGGCTCAATTTATACAGTAGCATGAGGTAACAATAATCAAAATATATGACACTACATTAACATGATGGAGAAACTTTGTATTAATGGTTGATCTATGAGACTAAAGAAAGACTGGATACAAACCAATGTGTTTGAATGTTAATGACTAATGATTGAGTGCAGAGTATTGTTTGGTCAAATTTTGATAGCCTTCTATGTAGCCACTACTATATTGATTTTTCAAAGAGTATCAAGATCATAGGAAGTGTATTTTTATCTAATAGTTTATTGCATAATGACATAAGACTTAATGTTTTCTATGTGCATTGACATCACTACCAGAGTTTGACTTGATTATAGAACTGCTAAGGATTATTAGTGAAGCTTAATGTGCTGGTTAGAATACTAAGGGTTTTGTACAATAGATATATTATGATCGATGCACTCAATAACATATATTTCCATGACTTGAATAGTGTTATTATAGTTGAATATTGATACAAATATTGTTGTTGCAACTAGTTGAACAATGAGTGCTCAGGCTAGGTCATAACATTTGTACTAGCAATCAGAGTTTGAGTAATGATTAACCTTATTGTTCATTAACTAGCTCTCTTGAAAGTGATATTTGGGTTGACAACAATGTATATTTCTGATCCTCTAATTTTGTTTCAATGATGTATGACAATGATGGCCTATTCTTATGACTAAGATATATGGCAATGACTTTATGACATTGACTTATAATAGTGTGATGTATGGTAGTAACTTTATGAGAGTGACATATGAGTTATGAAAATATGATGCTTGTAAGTTAACCTATGACAGTGATATATTTCTTACGTAACATATATTAGTGTTACTTATGTTGTGAGGCTAAATGACTGGGTCAATGTGTAACATAGTGTTTTTTTAAGTGTAGTAACAATGACAATAAGTGTGGGGGAAGACAATGGTGGCAGCTGAGTGCAACAATAGGGGCAACAAGTGAGACAACAATAACAATGATAGTAGCAATGGCAATGGAGTACTGGAATAGTGGCATAGAAGTGGCAACAATAGTGGTAGCAGATAATTTTGGAGCTACAATAGTATTGGAACAGTAGTGGTTGAGTGATTGAGTGACTGATTGATTAGTTGACTTGTTGGTTATAAGGGAGACTGAAGAATCCTATAGACATGGATCTATAAAATGCTTCAGGTCGTAGGGAGAATTAGCTTCCTTCTATCCTTACTAGTAAAATCCTTAGGGAGTATTCAACTTCCTTATAATTCATTTGGTAAATTGTATGTAATCATACATAAAGAAGCATTTGTTGAGAGAAATATTCTTTGTATTCTCATTCATGTGATTATTTAATGAATTATTGTTAAACAAATGATTATTAATGTGAATAAATGTCTTGATGTTCTGAATATTCAAAGAATCTAACCAATTGTGTAAAAATAAGGGAAATATTAATTCAACACCCTCTCAGTATTTCCAACAACACCCTTTATGAAATTTCATTTAAACTTGTGTGTAAGAAACTAAAATGATATAGTTGTGACTAATATGTGAGTTTGAGATCATTTTAGGGACCCCTAAATATTACAACATTAGTAAAATCCAACTAGACTCCTTAAAAATAATTTAACTTAGATTTCTTGTAATTACAACCAAGTATGGAAAACAATAAGTAGAGGGTGAATAAAGGTAACGGAAATGGAACTCAATTAATGAATTTATTGCCTGGATGCCCAATAAGGGGTATGGTTGAGTCAGGAAGCCTTCCGTGTGAAATGATTTCTAGGCATTATGTAATTCCTACAAAGCAAAGTGGAAAACTAAACTTTACATGACTTTAAAAATCTGCATCTCTTATTTTTTACCCTTTGGGTTGTTGGAATAAATATTTGATTGCATTGTAAAATACTTAGAATGATTGTGATACGCATATAATGCAATGATAGTTTCATTTCAATCTACTGAAATTGGTTGAAGTGATAGAACTATTCTGTGTGTAATAATTCTAATATCACTACAACAGGTGTTGTGTTTTTGTAATGAAAAGATTATATGTATGAGAAATTGCATTTGTTTGGTGACTGAAAGTTTAGATTGTAGGTAAAGTGCTAGAATTGGGTGTGATAACGAATCCACCATGATAGAATGTCACTACCTTGAAGGGATCCCAACATCATAACTAAAAGTCTCATGTTTATGAGATCTAGTTTTTGAATGAAGCAGATTTTGGAAATTAAAATTTGAGATTTGAGATTTTTTAGTGTATCCAATGGGAATTGAATATTGCAACATAGGTGAAATTATGGATAAAATATCCAGGAACAAGGCCATTGTGGTGACATTATAAACTTGTGATACCTTGATTACCTCATTGGGGTAAATTCATACCAAGTACCTTAACTATAAGATTCCATGAGCAACATAGTGGATCATGCCAAAAAGGGAATTGTTGTAAGACTCCATGGGAAATGTAGTAGAGCATGCCAGAAAGGAGCATGGCTATAAGAATCTAATAATTTCTTCAATAAATCCATGTAGGAAAACCCTCAAATAAGTGTAACAACAAAGGATGGGAGTTACATGGGCTTAGAAGGGTGAGAAACGGATAGGAGAATATATATTTTTAAATGCTCACTGGGTTGTAGGAATTGGTAACCCTATGCAGGAAAGCCCTCGGATAGGTAGATCACTAGAGGATGGGAGTTTCATAGGCTTGGAAGGGTGAGTAACTGATGGGAGAGGAAATTTTTCACACACTCACTGGTATGTGAGCATAGGAGGATGTGTTTAATGTAGAATATGAGTTGAACTTATTACTTATGGAGGAAAATGAGGAAAAGAATAACAATAAAGAAAAGTATTAGTTTAAAAAATTATGTATTGAAATTTCAACTTCGTTTGATTTAAATTATTATAATTAATATCATGAGAATGTTATTCTTGTGATATCAGTAAGGTGATGATCCATCTAGCAAGGATAGATGACTATGACTATAATTGATATTAGAGTAGCACAAAGAGAGTGTAGTGGAGCAAGAAAGCATTGTGACTAGGCCACTCTAGTTACATTGGAACCTAATGCATTAGCTTTGTCAAATAAGATAATGAGTTGATTTTGTTCCCTATGGAAATCTTCGGAATAAATGGCAAAACATGAAGTAATGTGCTAGAATTTTAGACAATATATAGGTTACGAGAGCATGAAATATGAATGACAATGCTTGAAATGACAACTTGGGACATGGAAATTGTAGTTGATTAAGGGTGTTAAGTTATAACTTAGCTTCTTCTTTTTTTATGTTCTTTGTTTATAGAACATTGGGGGAAATAATCCTTAAAGGGTGTAGGGTTTGTAACGCCCTCTTTTTTCTCTACCTTTGTTAATATTAAATTACGAATGAAATGCCAACATGGAGAACCACAGTTGGTTAATACACTGATTAAGAAAATAGAATTAATAATTTAAAATTATTAACTACCAATGGAAGGAGGGAATTCCTTACAGATCCATAACTTGATGGATCTTTCGTTCTTGTGTGCCTTATCCTAGATGAATTAAAATGTTGAGTCACTAGTTGCAAGCCAATCAATCATCTTCAGAGGAATGTGGTGAAATATGATTTGGGAAGATCTAAATATCTATCAGACGATTAATGAGATTATATTGGACTGGTGAGGGGGACAAGATGATTCCCATTCCCCCTCTAGGTGACAATAATAGAAAGTGAGTGATGACCAATTTCTTGAGTAGATCGAACAACCAAGAGAGTGCTTTTCTTAGGACACATGAAGAGTTGCATAAGAAAAATATATATATATATATATATATATATATATATATATATATATATATATATATATATTATATTATATATATATATATATATATGAAGAGAAAAATAGAAATAGGAAATCATCAATTGTGTGCTAGTGGATCCAAGTTGTTCATCTGAGGGTGTTTATATGTAGTTATTCATCTCAAGAGGGTGTTATGTTGATATTTTGGTTTTGTTTTTGGGTTGGAGGTGTGGGATATTTCTCTTTTGTGTTTCACTGCAGGAAAAAGGGAGTTCAATACTAAGTTTGAATAACATGGAACTGTTGATATGATTGCTAATCCAAGGGTTTCATTTGAATTTATCTTGAAAATTGGGTAAGGACCCATGAACGATCTCAGAGATTTGAGTGAGTCATTGTGGTGCTTACAACCAGGGAGTAGTTCATAAACCACTAGGACAGTGGATTCCACCCCCTTAGTATCTGACCAATATTTTGGTGTGAAATACCTGATAAACAAACCCCTCATACTATGGATCCAACTCAAGGGTCGTCAACTACAAGAAAGTTGTAGTATCATTGACCTAATGTTGGGTAAAGAGTGGAATTTTCTCCTTCAATTTATAGCTACCTTAGCATGCACATATAAGTATAATTGCTTATACATGTTGGATTATATGCTATGACATTCCTTGATGTGCTCATTATTAATGCACAATCATGTGTGTTCATGAGTGGATTCTTGAAACTCATGATTATGCTAACAAATGGCCAATTTGTCTATGTGTTTATGAATATAGATTGCATGCTTCAACTAGTAGTTCACTATCATATCCATGATTGTAGGATACCTTTAAAGTTTATAATTCACTAATTAAATTCCACCGTTAAAATCAAGATTGACAAGTTAACTTACGAGTCTCTTCCATACTTGTGAATTGCACCTATCTTTTCTATTTATAGTGGAAATAAAGTTTTGGGATGTGTTGGTTAATGCTATGTTCATGATGGAGATAGTAAACTATATGTTCATGCTCTCTTTTTTTCTTTACATGAAATTCTTGATTTATAAATAATAGTTCATCCTACTCAAGATGGTTTGTGATGCTTGATATTTAGGATGTAGCTTGCTTTAAATAATCATGTCATGGGCGAGTTTCATGTTTGGACAAACCGGTAGTTCACATCTCCTTGAATGAATTTAAATAACCTATATTAGAGGCCAACAAAAATGGTCAATTGATAGGTGCATCCTCCATGCCACCATTGAAAATTATATAAAATTGATATTTGGGATATTTACCGTTCTATATCAGGGTCAATACCTTTTGGTGTTGTGGGCCTTGTCGCCTTGTTCTTATCATACTTGGAACATTGGCATTTCTACCATTGAAATTCAACATTTTCCATAACCTCTCTAAGTTTTCTATCACCATAGCCTATTGTATTCCCTATCCATTGGGCTACAAAACCACTGGAGGGGTTAAGTGAGTAAGAGTTGTAGGGAAGGTCTAATGATGATGGAATTATGGCCAATGTGTAAGGAAGAGGTATGTGGACCTAAATATGGAACCATGGTTCCACAAACATTACCATTGACCATCAAATTCCTCCGACAATTGTGTTAATTTTTGTGTATAAAGGTTGAGGCTAATGGGCCATTATCAACCATTGACAATCATCTATGAAATGGATGAGTGTGTGGGGAGTTGACCCAACATGCAGTTAGAGGGGTGAACCCACTGGGATCTCATGCATTTACGCTTTTGAGCTCCCAAAAGAGTTAGCTGCGTGGGAAGGCCGATAGAACCCAATGTTGAGATGTAGTGGCTTGGGGTGGGCCCTACTCGGCTCACAAGCCATCAAGAATTTTCAAAAGAATTATGTGGAGAGTGGGTTTAGAACATGATGCCAAGATGACATGGCTTGTGGGGCTGGGGTCATTGGCATTAGTGCTACCCCAACCATCCTTGATTAATGGTTGAGATTCCTTGAGGGGCCCTGACCGTGGCTGATGTTTGAAGGGCGGGGGAGGGGCTGTAATTGGGATTAGTTACAAACCTCCAGTCTCTAATTAATCATTAATATTAGTGTAGGGCACCCTTCTAGATATTTAAAACCACCATTGTGATGGTAAGGGGAGGTGTTTGTGCTACCAATGGTTTTGGTTGAAGCATTTTCATATGATAGCTCGATGCATAGTAGGGAAGGTGACCTAATGGAGATGGAAGTGGCAACCATGATTCCATATAGGCTAGGGATGGGCTACGTAGAGATCCATGGACTAATGTGGACCCTTTTTATTGGAAAACTTCTAACAAGCATAACTTTCAACGTGGGACTCAAATTGAGGTAAAATTTATATATCTCGAAAGCTCTCAACAAGTTGAATGTAATGGTTGAATTAGTTCTAAGCCTCAATAATTTTGATTAAAAGATTTCAACTTACCCCCTGTTCATAACACATCTTAGAGATTGGGTCAAAACAAGTGGGTAACATCACCCACAACATCAAGATAATTCAGGGGAGTGGGAGGGTGTGTTAGAATAAATCAATACCACATTCCCAAAAGACTATAACTCACTTCGTATGACACTCGTTCATATGACATTTTTATTTAATTAATCAATTTAATTAAAAGGACACAAACAACATAACTACTTTGGAGATAAATCTTAACCCTTGATTTGTGTATATTATTATGAATATTTCAAAATTATTCCAAGGAGATTAAATATCTACCATCCATCTAATAATTATTGATAATTAAATTAAAATAGTGGAACCCCTACTCCAAAATCGACACACCTATCGACATAGCTATAATATTAAATTAACTTAAATATTATGATTTTTATCATTTTCTTCAATGTATAATAGTATAGGATAGAAATATTAGGAGTCGTCTACAGAGGCAAAGGAATTGCCACGACGGCAAAAGTGTCAAGAATGAGGGCAAAAAAATTTCAAAAATTATTCTAGATGGAATGTTTGAATCATGTTTTTGATGGTGGAAATGGATTCAACACCATAAAAAACATGTAGGGCACCTAAAATTATGAATTTTGATAGCTTTTACTTGGATTTGCAAAAGTCTATGCGGGATTTTTCCAAAATATGGCAGGAATTTCCATAACTTTCAGTGCAAAAAAACATAATTTTTAGACTACAACCAAGTATTATATCATATTATATATTTTCCCCATACTAAATAACAAAATACATTTTTTACTAAACAAAAAAGATTTAAAACAATAGTATTGTTAATAAATATTATGTAAATATGCATTAATATTTAAAATAATAATAAATTTTATGAAGTGGGACTTTTTGAAAAATTTTAAGTTTTATTTTCTGATCTAATTTATGTAGAATCTCGCACGGATTCATTGAAAACACAAGTTCGATGGGTGAACTCTTCACAATCGAAGTGCCCCACGGGTTTTTGAAAGTGTTAAATCCATATATGAAGTCAAAACTAGTTTAAACAACACAAATCAATATTTGACCACAAATATTTTCGCCACATTCTCATCAAATATTTGAGAACTCTAAAAAAATTCACTTATAAAAAACTCCAAAACATGCACTCAAAAAATAGACAAATATGATAATGTTATTCAATATTTAAATTACAATAATTTATAATTATCTAATTTTAAAATAGTTATATTTATATTAATAACATTTTGATTTTAAACTATACATATTTATTTAACTTTTACTGTTTTTTTTACATCTAGACTTTGATATCAATCAATCGATCACGACTATGCATTTGGATACTATGTATTCTTCGCCTTTATGTATTTGTGGTGCTCAAATTTGTGGGAGAATTAATAAATTTGAAGATTTTATGAAGATTTCTAATTTGCGTGGTAATATTTCAATACATAATGATTTATTCCGTAGTTTTTAAAATAATTATACTTGAAAATAATTATAGTTGAATTAATAACATTTCATTAAAATTATTTTTACATCTTAAAATTTATTCACGTTTGTCTCATAACTGATATTGTTTTTTCACCCACACAAAATAATAAGCATGATGTGAACCACCACTAAAATATAACCTCAATAGGACATGTAAAACCTTTTGGGATGGGTGTGTTCTTGACCTTTCGAAAACTGGAAGTTAACTCTAACGACTTTATTTCTATACTTTTTAAATCAACAAACCAATGATTATACTGAAGTGGAAGTCTTCGAATTGAGGTTCACAAAGTCCCCTAAGTTCAACTTCGAATCATCTTTGAACATGATTTTCAAACTAATGTCAACTTTATCTCAACTTTATGAAGGGTAAGAATATTCAAAAAATTTATGATGTGAAAATTAATTGATATAGATGTATTTTAAATAAGATTTAATATGAGCGGAGAGAAATTTAATTTTTCCCACTGTAATTTTTTTTATGAGAAAATATACGAGAAAATATTATTTAAAGACTTTGTATAGTTATTTATATTTTTTAAATTTTTTTATAATTATTAGTTGAATGGATATGAACAAAATTTCAATTTAATTTACAAATAACCTTATACATCATACTAAACTATACTAAACAATAACGCAATTATTAAAATATTATAATATTTTGAAAATTACTCTTTAGTAATATACTAGAAGAATTACCTACAATCTAATAAATAAATTAGTCAACCTAATCAAATTATCACATGAGATTTCTTTTTTAAAAATCTCTAATCCCTCCCTACAAAAGATGAATGGAAAGTCTTAAAAGGGCACTTAACTCCCCTCTCATCCCATCATCCACCATAAGGATGATGGGAATTATATCCTCTCATTAATAGGAGTTCACTTCCCCACTCAATCGTTGAAGTGGGGAATGACCCATTTACATAAGTATTATGTAAGAAGTCATAGATTTATCTATGACATAGTCGTGTATGTTTGTTAATTGTATTGATGTTGATTAATACAATTATGATGATTAAATTTTTTTAACTAAATTATTAATTTATTATATTACTCACTTTCATTATTAATATTGTATATTAATGATAAACTAAATTTTGTAATGTCTCAATTTGTTTTTAAGAAAATGATAAACTAGTCCTAGTAATGTCTCAAATTTTTAATGTTAGAAAATAGAGTACAACTTTTAGAATATATATTTTTTTTTAATAATTAATATTTGTTACAATTATCAATAATGTGTGGATGAATTGATTTGTGTGAGGTTTAATCTCGATGAGATACCAAGTTTTGTTTAACCATGTAACTCACTACATTTTCAAATAACCATAATAGAATAAACTTTGTAGATACCATCATGGAGACTCTACATTTAATAGGTAACAAATATGACTCATTTCTTGATATAATTTAAAGATCAAACTATGGGGTACATGAGTGTCAAAGAAGGAAATGCATTAGAGGACTCAACAATGGAAAAGGATTCTAAGATCCATCTTGAAAACAACCCAGTACCTCTTTTCTCTTTTTTGGAGGAGGTTTATACTCAAAATTTTGTATCTCCCATATTTTACTATTCTTAAGGTTTATGTTAATTCTTCTCATGCTTGTCATATTTTGTATAGAAATTGTTTTTTCTCCTCAATCTCATCGGTTATTTTGGAAGATTCACAGTGAACTTGACATCAAATTCTTAGCATCAAATTCTTTTGAAATTGATTGTGATTTTAGAGTTTTAACCATTGTGATTTTATAATTTTAGCCATACCTAAATTGGCATAGATGAAAATATCCTAAATTGAATTGAAAATTTAAAACCAAAAATCCTATAAGTATTTTAAATTTAAATTTATCTTAAAATAACTACTTCAATTATAACCTTCCTATATTTGTTTTTTTAATTCAAATTAACTTTCTTATATTTCATTTTTAATTCAAAATATCAAATAATACAAAGTAAGTAAAAACAAAAAAACTCTATCCTTTCTACTATTTATATACGAGAAATATGCTCGACCACCAAAAATTCACATTCTCTTACTTCTAAAAAAATTTATTTTATCGTTAGTTTTTATTTCTTAAATAATTAACAAAAATACTTACGCACTGTAATAAAAATCGAGGATTATAAACATTACAACCTCCACTAATGTCATTGAAATTAAAAAAAAAAAAAAAACCTACTTGAACATACACCCTCGTAGAAATCATCGATATATAAAATATTAACCTGTAAACCTAAATGATGCTCTGTACAAGTAACTATCCACAGCTTATAAGAGGCTAATCAAGGTGATCTTAAGTTTTCCTTTTTTCAACTTGACAAAGTATTAACATTAATAAGTATAATGTCTTACTTTTATGTTTATTGTGTCGAGAGATGTTCTTTAATTTATTATTATGTTGAGAGAAGTTCTCTAATTTAATATAACATGTTATATAAATATTTTGAGTCTTTCAAATTATTAATGGTTTTTACACTTAGGTTTTGATAATTTATGGTTTTTTTATGGTATTTCTTTAATATAATTGGTTCAAAAGCATAAAATTCCAATGAATTTTTCTATTTTTCAAAGAAAAAGAATTGATTGGGATGGAAGCTATGTTTTAATGTCATCCATCAATTGATATCTCGAAAAAATAATCAAAATATTTATTAATTGATATGAGTTTGTAAATTGTTTAAGTGGTGAAGAGTTAAACTCTTGAAATATGTGGAAATCTAAGGTTACCAAATAGCTTAAGTGATCTCAAATGGGACTTGATCCAGCACTGAAAATGGGCCTTGGTTAAGCATTAGAGTAGAGTATTATTGTGAGAGTATATTATGAAATTGATATTAAAGTGAGGTGAGGCTAGATGGATATTAATGCAATAGAGTATTAACATTTTAATTATAAATTATAAGTTTTTAATAATTTAATTATAAATTATAAGTTTTTTAATTATTAAAGAAGGAATTTATTTTTTAATTATTATTTTGTTTTATTTTATTTTAAAAATAGTATGAAAAAACATCTATATTACAATTTTATTAATCTATTTTTATTTTAAAAAAAATAATGTATAATATAATAATATAATAATTTTATATCCACTTTAACCATTAATCTATCAAGTATCTAGAGGAATCAAATTTTTAGAGGTGCAAACTTTTTCTCGAGTTTCACACTAAAGAAAGAGATTTTCAGCATGTGAGATTTGATCTCTTTCAACATTTGATAGATGTGGGATTAAGATGGACCTATGTTGATTTTAATAATAATAGTAATAATATAATCTCAACATCATGGTGAAGTTAAATACCAAATTGATATATTAAACTCTCTTAATTATGAGACAAAAGACCTACCTCCATACACCATTTAAATTACTAAAATTTGTGAAAAAATATATACTTTATCCCTCTAAATTAAAACAGCTAACCTTTCACTAAAAAACACACATTCTTAACTATTAAACAACTAACTCACTATTATTACTATAAAATCATAAATTTTAGTAACATTATAACACTAATTCACATTTAAAAAACAAAATTTTCCTAATTATAAACATTTCTAATTTCTATTTTCTATGTTTCGCATGTTATTTTACAAAGAGTTGCAGAAATGTCAACATCTTTTTTACAATATTGGGTTTGATGCTATTGGTTACTTGTGTATTTAAAAAAACACCTTGTCTTCTCATCAGGTAATTCACTTGTGCATGACTAAAGGTGTCGCAGTTATTGAGTAATGCCCTTCAATTGTTTTTAATGAAAATAATTTCTTTACTGTTTCTGTTGAAGGAGTAGCATACCATTCGTTTGAAAAAAGAAAAGAAAAAACACACACTTTATACATAAGACAAATCTTTCGGTGGCTAGATGCGTTTTTTTATAAACATGTGTTACCTTTCATTACCTAACGTTATGATATCTATTACCACTATCGTTTATGGATTACTCTCGGGAAACGTAAGGAATGAGGATGCACTATTAATGTCATTTTCTCCGTAAAAGGAACCATAAGCAGACCTGTCGCCACAACTTGAACTTGAAAGAAAGCATCATATACAGCTAATCGACTTGCTCGTACAATTTTTATTGGATTCCTCGCTGTTAGATCTTGTTTGATTCCGTAATATAGTTGGCACGTTGGGCCCATTAGGTTATTGTTGTGACTCAACATAATTCCCTAGAAACATAGATGATGTATAATTTAATCTTCTTGGCATCATCATATCTCGCAGTCAAAGCAGCACACCCAAAAGAAATATAACCACCAGAAAAAGGCATATCAATAAGTGACACTGTTTTTTACAAAGCACTATTTCATATTGAATTCATAATAAGATTTTAAATATTATTATATGTTTATTGTATCATTTAAAAATGTTATTATTTTATTGATCGATGATTATTAGGGATTTACATTTGAGAATAAGATTATGTCACTATTTAGGTGCATAAAATAAATTTTAATGAGGTAAATGGGGAAAATTTGAGAGTATTAAAAAGCATAAGGCATTTTCGAGATATAGAGGTAATTTATTAGTTATATAGTAAACACAAAATTTAGACTTACTCATGATTAAAGCGCAATTCAAAATAATATTTGTAATTAAATTTAAAATAATAAAATTGTTTTTTTTTTAAAGTTTGGTAAGTTTTTTTTTGGTTAAATTTAATTAGTAAGTCATAATCATTTGAGAGATTTGTTAGGTGGCCTCAACTTGCTTTGCGGGAATCCAAGTGTCTTGGCCACCTAAGAGCAAGGAATGCCATTCAAATAAGAAACAGTTTGATCCTTCCTATCCAAGCTATGTAAGACTCCATGTCCATATCTATTTTCCTATTTAATTGCAAACTAACATAACTATAATTACAACTGAAAGTAAATGCTATATGCATCAAAAACTAATACAAGATACCTTGGTTCACTCATCTGCATTGCCTATTGAGGCAGAATCCACTCATGCTCGGTCTTTGACATTCGAGCTGAGAAACTCATCTCCTCGCAAGATGCAAGGCAAATGTTTCTCAATCTACTCGAGGTGACCATCTTGCTTCTACAACTAAAACATGATTTTCTGAAATTTGATTTTGTAGTTTGGGAATGTATGCACTCTCGCGGTCATGATCAAGGCAATTTGTTCGACGGACTTGCCTAGGATTCCTTTCATTGACCACTAAAGGAAGACGGTGTGTTTGAACTATGTTATTATGTCTCAGGTGTCACTGGGATCCATTACTAAGACCCTCCAATCCTCAGCTTCAATTTCCATGGAGCCTGCCTATCGATTCGGGTCAACCTCCCATTTTTCTATGAGCTGCTTGATTTCCTCGCTGATGCCCTCGTGGTATGCTTCCCCCACTTCATGGGTAATGTTCAATGTTGGCTTGCGACCTTTTGGCTTACCTCTTGAATTACGAGACTCCCCTTCCTCATATTTTCCTCTGGATTTTCTACCTTTGCCTCAGCCACGCAGAGCTCAGTGCATGTTCTTGGTGCTGCCCAAACCATCTTAACTCACCCCTAATAATATACTATATGGTAGTGGAAGCATTTCAATAGTTTGAACCATTTGCTTGCAAGTTACCTTGGAATCATTCGTTGCAATTTACCTATACACAGTCCACCTCACATGCATACAAACGCATTGAGTAGTTCATCATCCAAATTAGGTTCAAAACAACTTCTAATTCGATTTCCAAAGACAACACTAACAAATTCAGACACTTCATTGTTATTTCTAGGCTTCGCACACCATACGTTGCCCCTATGATGCAAGAAATTACTCATCTCTCCCTTAACTCCGCTTCACTCAGGCTCCAAGCACCAATTAGGCACATTCCGAGTCGAGTCTGCCTCGTTCTATTGCAAAGTTGAGGCCACCCTATCCCCCATTTAGTCCATCACGGTGATGCTTATGTCCCTCCGTCTTTCAACCACAACCCAAGGCCTTTCGTCCCAGAGTTCAGTGAGCCTCAAAATTGGAATTTCCCCACCCTCAATACCCTCTTTAGTGACTGTCCCAACATGCATGGTGAGGAGGATCCCTCGATGGCAATGCCAAATGCCAAAAGGTAGGGAAATGGTGGCACCTCCAACCCAATTTCCACTACGAACCCCTAGACTCGGCATTAAACAAAGCAAAACAGGACTTGGACTTACAAAACCCTACCAACTGATACCCTGCCAACTCAAACCATAAACACTGAAGACTTCCAGCATTGCAGTAGACAACATACCAACTTAGTGTCATTGTGGTGGTTTGGATGCGAGCATAGTCTCTCTACCCACCTTTGTTTCAGTTCCCTCCTTTGTGGCAATCTCCTTGCTTACTCTAGTTACCACCCTGCATGCAAACATTCGTAACCTCACGACCATAATGGAGAGAGATGCCCATCCTATTGCCACCCTCCTAGCTATAACTTTCATAGTTTCCTAACGTGACCTTGCTAGCCTTGCCACACATGTGGAAGGTGGTGGGTTGACACTTTGAGGCTCTCATCATTAAATTCCTTGATTTCATCAATTTCCAAGTACGCACCCCAATCGGGGGTAAAATAACAAAATTGTTATTTTTATTGTAAATTTAGAAAAAATAAAAAAACTCTAAAAGTCATTACATATTGCTTAGATTAATCAATATTAATATTCCAAACTAGTATCTTCAATAATGACCAAGGACCTGAAATACCTGTCTAATGAAGTTATAAATGCCCATTTTTCTAAATTCTCATTGTATTTAAAATAAATAAGACTTGATAATTGGTTCTTTATATGGTAACTCAATCCCATCCTCTTCTAATTCAGTTAAGTATAAATATAAATTAAAACCTTTATTGACATGACAAAAAAAATTCGGTTAAGAATAATTGTAAAACTCTTATAAAAAAAATATATGCGAATTTGAGAAAATTGAGATATAAGGTTCATAAATAAAGTGCAAATCAACATTAATGTTGGTTTAGAGGAATGCATGCCAATTTATATAATAACATACCACATGGAATCTAGGAATGCAAATAAAGATAATAACATTACCCAATTCATGTTTTGGATTTTCCAAATTATTTTCAAATGCATGTAGTCAACTCATAAAATGAACATTTTTGTTGTGATCAATTTGACAATTTTTACTAAAATCCTTGCTTAAGCTTCAATACTATCCAAATTTTTTAGTATATCTCATGATTTACACAATCTAATTTGTTACTTATGGATTGCATGACCTTCCCAAGTTGTGGGAATGATCTAAAAACATGTTAATACCCATGTGGCTTTCATAAAGTCATGTTTTATCATTAGAAGCACACCATACAATAACCTTTGATTATAAGGGGTGCACCCAAAGCACGATAATTTTCAATTTTCTCTAGAAGGTGGAAATATCTTCGCTGAAATCAGTAAAAGGATATCACTTATCTATAAGTTGACACCTATTCACCATTGTGACACACCTCCTCCCATATCTACCAACTTTGATCGGCTTTCATGGGGCAAACATGAGTTGAGGGTTACTGTGGCATGGCTCAACCTCCTAGAAAACCTTACGGAAATAGAGCCAACAAAACAAGATCTCATTGACTTCCCTTAGGTGCTACAGGACACCCATCATCTAACCAACCACTCCAAGTGCCCAATCCCTAAGTTAACCTGATTTTTCACTGACCTAGATCATCAGTTTCTCCCATGACAAGGCATCCATGTGACTAGAACCCTTCAGTTTCTCCCAGCGACCTACTTCCTAGTGACTGCAGTCTTTTTAACACAGTTTTGTGCCAATGACCTTGAAATCTGAGCCACTCTTTTAGCTCTAGGATCCAAACCTCTACCAAAAACTTAATGAAACTTCCAGAAATGGTAAATAACATAGAGACCAAGTCTCTAACACAAAGATTAATTGTTAAAATTGGCAATTAGGGAAAAAAAAAACTTCATGTGGATCATTTTATTCATGGCTGATAATATTTTTATTAGATTCCTCTCGTCGAGAGGTGTGGGATTGATATAAAGATCATCTGATTTTGATAAGTATTCATGGAGATATGAATTTATTTTGATTATGGAATTATTATCAGCCACCTACACTCATGTAGGCTTAGAACCAACAGTCGCATCTATTCAAACCCCAACGTTGTGTATAAATATAAGAGGAATTTTCCTCATTTGGACTCACTCATCTCATCACATCTCTCTCTCTCTCTCTCTCTCTCTCTCTCTCTACTGTGTAGAAATGAGTCTCTTCTCTACTGCGCAGAAAAGGGTCTCTCTCTCACACATTTGAAGCCAGAAACTGCTGAAATTGAAGCTACAATTACAGAAGTAAAGATTGACCTGCATGGCCAAGAAGATATCCTCATCTAAACTGTGTTGTAGGTTCATTTGAACCTCCTCTGAAAGCCACAACTTTTGGTGGTGGAATCAAGTCAATCCATCAAATGGTTTGCAAGATATCGACTGCCCTAGTTTGAAGCCGGAAACTGCTCAAACTGAAGTTGTAACTCCAGAAGTAAAGATTGACCTATGTGGCCTAGAAGATATTTTCATCTGAATTGCACTGCAGGTTCAACTGAACCTCCTCTAGAAGCCGCAACTTTTGGTGGTGGAATCAAGCCGATCCGACGGTCGGTTTGTGAGATATCGTCTGCCCTAGTTTGATAATGAAGTCACTAATGTTGATGTTGTTGATCTAGGGTTCACTACTATTGATATGAATCAGATTTATTGTACTATTTCTCTCTGTTCAATTATTGAAGATAAAAGAAGATTTGATCAAAGGGTTTCCCCACACATTGTGGGGTTTGTCCCTGGCTAGCCACCACATCTTGTGTCTCGTCTTGGCTTGTTTTCTGTCGATCGTTTCATGTTCTATCTGCACTTTGCTTTATGTACATGTGATTTCTAATCTGTGGAATATAATAAGAAAAATAAGTAAACTATTATAAGCATAGAACATACCATAAATTAACATGGTATCAGAGCTGAGGTGGAGACAAAGCCCAAGCAAGAGCAAAAGCAATCACCAAAGAAAAGATTTGCAAAGCTATCCTAAAAGAACGATGGGGTCCTCAACACTCTTTCCTGCCGAAGACAAGCTTCGTGAGAAAGCTGACTATCACAAATCGAAGATGCCTATCGATCTAACCCTAGAGGATCAAGGAGTGTTGGGTCATGTGAGAGCCAATATTGTTGAGCCTCCATCAAATGCACCTCCTGCTGCTAGGAACAAATGGAAGAACGAAGAAATTAAAGTGAAGAAGATCATCCAGGACTCTATCAACAAGCGCTTGGTGACCTACATCTCTGATCTAGACACCTCCAAGGAAATCTATCATAGACTACTGAGTTTATTTAAAGTTAATGATGCAAATCAAGTTTTGTTTCTTAGAAATAAGCTGAGGGAAATCAAGAAGGGTAAAGATGAGAGTATGGAAGCATACTTCTTAAGAATCACTGAGATCAATAGCGATCTCCTATCTATTGGGGAAACTATTACTGATAGAGAAATGGCACTCACAACTCTTGGAGGATTACCATCCGAATTGTATGTGTTCGGGACTACTCTTCTGAACAATAATGTAATTCTTGGTTTCGAGGAATTAATGGTTTGATGCATTCAAGAAGAAACAAGGGTAGAAGAGCAGGAAATGCCCTTGCCTAAAGGTCCTCTTACTGCTTTTTTTTTCTCATGCTAAGAAAAGAAATAATTCTGGGTCTAAATCAAAAGGAAGGGCTGGATCTAAGGGTGGAATAAAAGGACGATGTTTCATTTGCAATAAAGTAGGTCACTATGAAAGGGAATGCCCTGATAGAAAGGACTCTCACCATGACAATGATCAAAATCCCTCTCATGGTAATCGAAGGGATAGAAAATTCAATAACAAAGGTAAGAGGAGAGCTGAGAATCGAGGAAGAGGACAACCATTCAAGGAGGCTAGAAATTCTAGGATGTATTAAATGCACCTGACCTCAAAAAGAACCTAGTGTCCATCTTAGCAATGGAAGAAAAAGGCTACAAGGTAACCTTCAACAATGGCAAGGTACATATATGGAAAAATAATGTTAAAGATGCCTTTACTCTTGGGTTTAGTGTTGATTCATTATATCAGGTCGATGGAAGTCTACTAGGTGTCATGTCTTATGACACATCTCTTCAGTCCAAACGTTGGCATCAGAGGTTTGCCCCCCTTCATTATAAAGCTATATTCGATGTAAAACAAATGGCGATAGGGATTCCCGAATTCCAAGTAGAGAAAGAAGGTGTATGTCCCAGATGTGCTGAAGGAAAGCTCAAAAGGGGACCATTCCCCTCAAGCCAAAGAAAGACCTCCAATGTTTTACAATTGGTTCACTTAGGCATATCTGAGGCTGGCATTAAGTGGGAGACTATTACACCACATACTCCTAAGCATAATGGTGTGGCGGGAAGGAAGAACCGTACGATTGTGAAACCTGTCCAGGCCCTGCTACATGATCAAAGACTTCCAAAGTTTCTATTGCCTGAAATTACAAACATCATTGTATATGCCCTCATCAAGCATTGGGTTCCAAGACTCCTGAAGAAAAGTTCACCAGTAAGAAATATGATGTTTCTCATTTTTATAATTTTCAGAAGCCCTGTATAAATTCATGTGCTGAAAGAGAAAAGAAATAAATTGGGTGCATTTAGAAAGAAGGCAATTTTCGTGGGCTATGGTTAAAATACTAAAGGCTATAGAATCTATGTAGCCAGTCAAAGGGAATTCGTAATTAGTCATGATGTCACCTTTGAAAAAGATATGCCTCTCAGCAAGGTGAGCAATCTTTCGACTTTGAGGAGCTCTCAAGAAGCCGACACCAGGGAACTGAAAGAAAAGGATGATGAATCAATACCTAATGTAGAAGAACCCATGGATCCAGTTGATCCTCCTCCACATGAGCCTTACTCTTCTAGGAAGAGGCCTTCATGGCTTAGGGGGCTACTTGATGATGTCGAAGGACATGCTGCACCCCGAGGAACCTTTCGTGAAAGTAAGAAACCTAATAGATACCAGGGATACCTAACCATCATGAGCACGGTCATACAAAATGAACCTTCATCATTCTCAGACGCCATCAATCATCAAGTATGGAAGGATGCTATGATTGAGAAATTTGAGTCTATCATGAAGAATGATGTCTAGGAAGTAGTTCCAGACCCCAGGACAAGACAATTGTTACTTCCAAATGGCTTTACAAGATAAAGCATGCAACAGATGGAAGTACGGAAAAGTATAAGACTCATTTTTTTGCTTGTGGTTTCTCCCAGAAGGAAGGTATAGACTATGATGAGATATTTGCACATGTTGCGAGATATATGACCATCCGCTCGATCATAACCCTTGATGCTTCACAAGGATGGAACCTACATCAGATGGATGTCAAGACCGCATTCTTGCATGGCTCGATCAAAGAAGAGGTCTACGTGGAGCAACCTAAAGGATTTGAGATTTATGATCGAAAAACTCATGTATGCAGGTTGAAGAAGTCTCTCTATGGGCTGAAGCGAGCACCCCGAGCATGGTATGAGAGGATCGACAGCTACTTGATGAAGCTGGGATTCACTAGGAGTGAAGCCGATCCTAACCTTTACTTTAAGGTTGAAAATGATAAACCTCTCATACTGGTGTTGTAAGTGGATGAACTATTTCTAACAGGTGCACACCATTTCATTCAAAAAAGTAAGAGGGAGTTGGCTTTTGAATTTGAAATGAAGGACCTACGATTGATGCACTATTTCCTAGGACCTGATGTGTGGCACAAGCCAAGGAAAATTTTCCTATCTCAAGGAAAATATGTGGTGAAGATTTTGAAAATATTTGATATGGTGGACTGCAAGCCTATGACTACCTCGAGGATCTTAACTTTCAGAAGTTATATGGTAGTGATGTCGGACCAGATTTGGGAAATGCCTCTGAGTTTCAAAAACTCATTTGCATTGATGTCCTTGATGAACCTCCGTCCAAACATATGTTTTGTAGTTAGCATTGTGAGCTCATATTTAGTTGAGCCTCACTAGATTGGTGCCAATAATCTTTTGAGATGTCTTGAAGACACAATTTCTCATGGATTGAGATACACTGTAGGAGATGTGAGACTACTTGGATATACTGATGTTGATTGGGCAAGCAGTGTGGTGGACTATAAGAGCACTTCCTGATGTTGGTTCACCTTGGGATCTACTTCGATATCTTGGATGATTAGGAAGCAAAAGTTGGTGGCTTTGACAACTGGCAAAGCAGAGTATATTGCTGCTAGCATGGCCTCCTATGAGGCAGTCTAGTTGCGAAAGCTCTTCACTAAGCTGTTTCGATTTACATTAGACACCACTGTGATTCTCTGTAACAACTATAGGTGGGATTCGATTATTGAGGAATCCCATATTCTTCAATTGCTCCAGCAAATAGACATCATCTGGGATATGGCAAGTCGACAAGCAAGGAGGCTCCATTGCATTAAGATGATGTACAGGTTGATACAACTTGTCAAAGTCCCGAGGAAAGATCTAATCTGTGATTTTCCCAAACGACTTGGAGTCGTCAAGAAACCCTTGTACAAAGGTCCTGCATGTTGCATACATTGAGCTCTGGGAGCTCTGAGGACTTGCAGTTCTTACTGGAGCAACATATGACCACAGGGTGACTCACCTTCCCTGGTGGTGCGCACTGGAACAATATGATTCGCTCTCCTGTGCGACAAGATGATTTACTCTCTTGTGGAATAGGATGATTCACTCTCTTGTGTAGCAAGATTATTATTTCTCCTATGAGGCCTAGATTGATGTGTTCTCCATGGCAACCTTGATTGATGTGTTCTCCATGGTGATTGTAGCAGGATTGTTGTGTTCTCATGTGAGGACATGATTGATTAGTTCTCCTATTGAGGCATCCTACCCATCTAGTCTACGACTCATGGGAAGTACCTCTCATCTGATCAATGAGCAGGGAAATGAAGTTAGGGACCATAGTAGTACAGATGGACGCATCGTTGTATCTACCATACTCCCTACGCTACGATGACCTCCGTTGATCTGGGATCAATGCTACTGGTCTGGGACCAGTGGTAGGAGTTGTACCATACTTGACGCTGACTTCAGGTCATTTGAGACTAGAATAGGGACCAGTGGTACATACTCTGAGACTGACTTTGTGTCAGTGCAGTACTGGTCTAGGACCAGTGAGAGTGGTACATACTATGACGCTGACTTCGAGTCGGTTGAGATTGGTTTGGGACCAGTGATACACTCTCTAAGACTATGATATTGGTCTGGGACCAGTGGTAGGAGTGATACCTACTATGAAGCTGACTTCAGGTTGGTTGAAACTGGTCTGGGACTAGTGGTATGCACTCTGAGACTGACCTTGAGTAAGTGGAGGATGATACTAGTTTGGGACTAGTGGAGTTATACTCACTATGATGCTGACTTTGGGTTGGTTGAGACTGGTCTGGGACTAGTGGTACATACTCTAAGACTGATTTTGAGTCAGTATGATACTTCCTTGATCATTTCTTCTTCTTCATAATTCGGATAAAAGCAGAGCAGAACAGAATAATGAAAGAGCAGAGAAGAACAGAGCAGAAAAGTACATATCAGTACAAGGTAGAACAAGACAAAGTAGAACGGATAGAATAGAGAAGAGCAGGGCAAGGGTCAGGCTGTACAGGGTAGTGCATTTGATTGATGAATAGTAACGACCAATAGACAGATTACAGATGAAGTTCTCCCTAGTTGAGAAAGAAAACTTCATGTGGGTCATCTTATTAATCGCTGATAATATTTTTATTAGATTCCTCTCATCAAGAGGTGTAGGATTGATATAAAGATCATCTGATTCCGATAAGTATTCATGCAGATATGAATTTATTTTGATTATGGAATTATTATCAAAGCAACCTACAACTCATGTAAGCTCAGAAGCCCAACAGTCCCATCTATTCAAACACCAACGTTGTGTATAAATATAAGAGGAATTTTCCTCATTTGGACTCACTCATCTCATCACATCTCTCTCTCTCTCTACTACGCAGAAATGAGTCTCTTCTCTACTGTGCAGAAAAGGGTCTCTCTCTCACACATTTGAAGCCAAAAACTACTGAAATTGAAGCTACAATTGCAGAAGTAAAGATTGACCTACATGGCCTAGAAGATCTCCTCATCTGAACTGTGTTATAGGTTCATCCGAACCTCCTCTGAAAGCCACAATGTTTGGTGGTGGAATGAAGTCAATCCGACAAATCGTTTGCAAGATATCGATTGCCCTAGTTTGAAGCCAGAAAGTGCTGAAACTGAAGCTGTAACTGCAGAAGTAAATATTGACCTGCGTGGCCTAGAATATCTTCTCATCTGAATTATGTTGTAGGTTCATTTGAAACTCCTATGGAATCCGCAACTTTTGGTGGTGGAATCAAGCCGATCCAACGATCAGTTTGTGAGATATCGTATGCCCTAGTTTGATAATGAAGTCGCTAATGCTGATGCTACTGATCTAGGGTTTGCTATTGCTAATATGAATCAGATTTATTTTTACTATTTCTCTCTACTGAATTATTGAAGATAAAAGAATATTTGATCAAAGGGCTTCCCCACACATTGTGGGTTTTGTTCCTGGCTAGCCACCACAACTTGTGTCTCTTGTCTTAGCTTGTTTTCTATCGATCATTTAATGTTCTATATGCACTTTACTTTATGTACATGTGATTGCTAATATGTGGAATATAATAAGAAAATGATGTAAACTGTTATAAGCATAGAACATACCATAAATTAACATTAATGAAGGAATTAACCTATAGCGGTCTAACCATCATTGTCATTCCATCAAACAAATTAAGAACATGGGATCTATAGGTCATGAATGCATAGTCTGAACGTAGGGATCTAACACTTATATGAGGTTTACGAAGAAGGACTAATACACTCTTACAATAGCTACAATAACATTTATTAGGACATGCATTCATTAACCATTCATTTATCAATCAAACATGATAAGAACCATAACTTGGATTTGTCATAAAACCATGCTTATAACCAGCATATAACCAAATAATTAACAATGATAGAAGTACCATTAAACCACATAACAAAAAGTAAATTCAATCATGAAATACAAGAGGAACTTAGCTCTTATTCACATATGCAAAAGCCAACCAAGTCAGGGACTTCCATGTATTAGTCGACCATAGATTGGGTTGAATCAAATCTTTCTTTCAGTCAATCACCCTAGTGCCATATTCCAAGCATGAATGTGGGATATCATGGGATAAACCAATCCATTAAAACGAAGGGAACCAGAGGTTAAACCATCTCCACCCTCACACTACTATAATCTCACATAAACTCGTCTTGTGATCATAAAACAAAACTGAGCTTGGATGCCTCAAAATTCCTTCAGTATCCCTTAAGGATTTTTATTCTCTCCGCCCACACATTGATAGCTTCCTCGAGAAAACCATCTCCACCACCAAGCCTTGCTATTTTCCGAAGACCACCTCAGTTGGATCCAAAACCTTTCGGCATTGTAAATCTCAACCAAGAATGAATCCCATCACACCATGGATATCCATAAATGGCAAGGCAAGGCTAAAACCATTGTTGAAACTTGACAAAACTCATGCCAATGACTACAAATGAACCAAATACACACATGCATATACCATGCATGCCAAAACAAACTAGGAAATCATACATGCAACCTGTTACCTATAAGTTTTTCCACTGAAGTCGCTTGATCCAACCTTTCCTTTGCTTGATCCTTGCTTTACTTTGCTTTCATTCTCCTTCTTTTTCTTTCTTTCTTCCCTTCTCCTCTTGGTTCCCTTCTCCCCTTTTGGATGAATTCCAAAACAAAACTCACAAAACAATGACAAAAGTTGTTAATTCATCCTCTGATGCCATTTTATTATTGATGCCTCTAATTTCTTCATTTTTCCTGTATTTTCCTTCAATTTCCTCCTCATGTGAAACATGCGACCTTTCACCTTCCTTTTCTCCTATTTTCCATTATTTTCATAAATAAATTGCCAATAATGATTTTTTATCTTTTCAATACCTTTTCCAATTTCCCCTTAGCCATAATAAACAACAAGTGATTCCCACTAGGATTCTTTTCCAAACATTCAACTTGGAATAAGTATCCCATGACCTTGGTCATATTTTCCTTTATTAACTTTCTTACATGTAATTTTATCTTGGGGTTGTTATAGATCCCTTCCCCTTATCAGAAGATGGTCCTCAGTGTTCTATGATAGGCTACAAGCAGAAAAGCCAATGAAAAGAACAACATACTAACCATGGAGATTTATAGCCCAACTTGTTGCAATATTCACAGTGAACAACCCTCTCAAAAGAAAAACCATCATGACAAAGATGACAACATGAAAACCATATTTCTTATTGGGGTTTTATAACACATCTCATTGTGGTATTTACAATATCAACCATACATGAATATGTACATATACCAAAAGCTCATTTTCCTCCACCAACAAACAATGAAGGATACATAGCCCGTGTCTAATCACCCATCGCCCACGTAGCTTCATTAGGCCCAAAGTGGTCAAAGTGCACGTTAAATTGCTTGATCTCTCTTTTCCAGAGTATGAGTTGTTTCAGTTGCAATATGCATTGAGGTTCTAGATGGAATTCTCCTTTTTCTCCACCCGTAATACAGACAAATCAATAATATGATCAACATATTTTACATATCTTTTAAGTAATGAAATATGGAAAACATCATGGATATTCACTATTGGAGGAAGTGCAATTTTGTAGGCTATTGGTATGATCCTCTCAAGAATGTTGAAATGCTTGCAATACCGATTTTCTAGTTTTGCACATGAACTAATCCTCAAGAAGATCTTCTTAGGCTTGATGTGAAAATAAACATGCTCCCCAACCCAAATCATTAAATCCCTTGTGTTGATATGCATAACTCTTCTGTCTATCGTGCGTTTCCCTTAGATTCTGTCTGTTAACCTGCATTTCCTATTCCATTTTTTCCAACAGGTTTGGTGCAATAAGTACCTTGTTCACTGAAACACTCTAGCTGATTGGAGTATTACAACTCTGTCCATGAAATGCCTGAAATGGACTCACCCTTAGTGACTCTTGATAAGAATTGTTGTAAGCAAACTCAACCAGTGGAAGATACTTCTCCCACTTAAGTTTTTGACGCATGACATACATCCTCAACATATCCTCCAAGATTTTGTTGGCCTTTCTATCAGTCCATCTGTCTATGGATGATAAGTTGTATGAAAGGCCAACTCTATACCTAAACCCACAAATAACTCCTTCCAAAACCTGTAGGTGAACTTAGCATCTTTGTTTGACACAATATTCTTTGGAATACCATGCAACCTCACTATCTCATTGATGAAGACCCATGCTACCTTACTAGCTGAATAAGTAGTCCTCACTAGAATGAAATGAGATACATGCATGCCAACCAAAACCATGATGGAATCATGTTTCTCTGATGTCCTCAACAAACTTATAATGGAATCCATGGAAATGACCTCCCATTTCCACTCTGGAATTGGAATAGACTGTAGCAAACTAGCTAGGTTCTTACACTCATATTTCACTTACTAATACTCCAAGCATTTAACAATAAAATCTTCCACTTCCTTCTTCAAATGTGGCCAATAATAAAACTTCTTCATTGTTGTCAATGTTTTATAGTATCCTCGGTGACCCGAATATGGCTTGCATGAAACTACCTAGAGATAATCTTCTTGATCTCACTATAATCCAACACATAGATCCTATCCCTAAATCTAACCAAGGAATTTGTTGTGAGACAAAAGTCCACTTCCTGTTCACTTGTACCCTACTGTAACTTGTGGTTAAGAAGCTAGTACCTGTCATCTTGCTTTCCTTCCTATAAATTTGTCCCATAATAGCTCGCAAATGCAACATGGTTTAACTACACAATTCAACTAAGAGCATATGCATCCCTATTCTCCATCCCTTTATTTTATCCAATCTTAAAGTCAAACTCACTAAGGGTGGCCAACCATCTAACTTGATTGGAATTCAAATTCGGTTGGTAAAATGGGTACCTCATCCCACTGCGATCACTCATGAACACAAACCTTATGCCAAGAAGATAGTTCCTACACATTTTCAATGCATGAATGATCACTACCAACTCAAGGTCATGAGTCATATAATTATTCTCATCCCCATTCATTTTCCTTGACTCATACACACCACTTGTCCTTTCTGCATCAAGACTCTGCCAATTCCTCTCTTGTAAGCTTCTGTGCAAACCACAAACTCTTTATCTGGATTTGTAATCTTTAACACTAGAGTGTTCGTGAACAATTGCTTCAAGTGCTAAAAGCTTGCAACACATTCTTTTGTCCATTCAATTTTATTTTCTTTCCACTGTAAGGATGTAATAGGATATGAAATATGTGATAAGTTCATGATGAACCTCCTATAGAAACCTGCTAGCCCCATGAATTACTTGACCTCATCAACATTATTAGGAGCTTCCCACTCCATGGTAGCCCTTATCTTTTCTAGGTTCACTACTATGGATTCTCTAGAAACAACATGTCCCAAGTAATGTACCTCTATGTGAAAGAAACTAAATTTCTAAGGTTGGCATAAAACTTATGTTCTCTTATCAATCTAAATGCTATTGCTAAATATTGGGTAGGCCCTTCCTCATTTTTATAATATATCAATATATCATCAAGGAATACAATAACAAGCTTGTCCAGATAAGGATGCAACACACTATTCATCAAGCACATAAAAGTATCTAGAGCATTAGCCAAACCGAAAGGGACCATAAAAACCTCATAAGGCCCACACTTGGTTCGAAAAGCAGTGTTGTTGATGTCAACTTCTTTGATGCATACCTAATGATATCTTGATCTCACATCAATCCTTGAGAACATTGCTTCTTCCAATTCCTTAAACAAGTCATTGATGATCGACAATGGATACTTGTTCTTCAGGGTCACCTTGTTTAGATGCTTGTAATCAATGCACATTCGGACAATACCATCCTTACGCTTTAAAAATGATATTGGTGCACCACAAGGCGATACACTTGGCCTAATGTACCCCTTGTCAAGAATATCCTTCAACTGCAACTTAAGTTCCACTAACTCTGGTGTGCTCATCACATAAGGCACCTTTGATGTTGGTGCTACCACTGATGCCATCCTAATATAAAAGTCTACTTTCCAATGGGGAGGCAACTCTGAAATATCTAATGGAAACACACCCTGAAAATACTCCAATATAGGGTACCTATTGAATATTTCTGCATGCTCAACATCCTTACACTAGTCACTAAAAATATGAGCTACAAATAATCCACACCCCTTTCTATGACTCTGCTTGGCTAGAATAACTGCAATCATTTTCACTCATGTCGACTTCTTCTTTACCTATGTTGTAGTGCTTGCAACACACTCCAAACTTTTGGTCTACATTCAATTTCGGATCCTTCCTTGACTTTTTCCTTGACGTTTGCAAGAACTCGGGCTTATCTCATGAGCTCATGTTGAGTCTTTGCACCCTCCTCACTTGACCATTCAATACACAACTTTTTGCATGTTGGTCACAATGTAACCCTTGCAGCCATGCACAAGGTCCCACTTCATGTGTAAATTTTGTATTCACTATCTAAACATCCATCACACTCACACACAAAGTTGTATGCACTATCGCGCAAGCATCATTGCAGTCATTCAATGATCTATCACAAGTTTCGTGCTTGTCACTCACATCATCGGTCAGTCACACTGAGTATATGTTTGTCTTAATGGTTTGAGGTTTCTTGCCATTGAGTCATGTTAAGTGTGCGTTTGCAAGATCATGTATGAAACGTTTCACTCACTCACACACTTAGTCATTTTTCTAAAGTTCTGACGACTGAATCACCCTTAAACAAATGGACCCTTGCTAATCTACGTTGCGTAGTTGTAGCACTCGATGAACATGTACTTCTACCCAGAATTGCACAGAGTTTGGAGTTTTCTCCCAGGCATCCTGTAGTGCACAATCCTAGAATCAGCCGATCTGAATGTCATCGAGAGCCATGCAGAAGTTTCTTAGCAAGCCATATCAATTTGTGCTTCTCGCAAGCAAATCAACCAACCCTCTAGCTAGCCAACCAGAGAGTTTGACTGGGTAGTAACCCCGGGACTCACTCCCCCAAAATTTGCACAAAATATGTAGACCTTGCCTGCTCCGCTGACTAAAGAAATTGTGTTGACATGATGGACAGACACCTTGTGTCCGTCCTTGTCTCCCTCAAAAAATTATGTAGTTTTTCCAGCCAATCACTGAGACAGCCGACCTACTGCTAACCTAGAAAACTACGCAGTTTTCATGACCAGTCACAAATCTTTGCAATATCCCACTTAGCTCAAAAACTATGATGGGATGTCCAAAAAAATAATCTCACAACATTTGCACAATTTTTACAAGCACCACTCCTATAGCCCACTGCCAGCCCCTTGAAAAAAATGTGCATTTTTCTCAAAAAGCTTCCTGCAGCTTGCTGGCAACTCCCAAGAGGAATTCCGTAGTTTTTGTTGCCAAACCCCTCTTCTTCCTACACTTCTTCCTCCAAAAAATTGTGTAGATATTCCCGCCAGTCGAGAGAAATCCCACATACAGTCACTACTAATCCATATTGTCCATCTCAGTCTTTTAGTGACTTCTACTCAATTTTCACTAGTAGTGCTTGTATCCCACCTCCTAGCTTGAAATATGCCTTACAGAGTTTTGTAGCCTTGTCCTCTCTCCCAGTGACCTACATACAAAAGAGAACGATAATGCATCATTGTAGACTAGGAGGTTTATGGATTTGATGTTGTCTCATCATGAATGATTGCAGATACAGGTACATGGATAAGATATGACATGATGAAAAATGATATGAACAAGGAGAGCACATGTAAGGAGATTTTTTTGCGAACAGACAATGCATTGGAGAAGATTTTTTCGCGAATGGACGAACGTGTGACGATATTTTTTCGCCAATGAACGAACACATGAATCATGCCAAAGTACAAGCGAAGGAGCGAAAGTACACATGCAACATCAAGTGAACACTAAAAACATCAAAGACTTTGCACACCTTTCCATGCAGAGGAGAAGCTACGATACACCAAGAGCACATCCATCAGTCAACAGCACTGCAGCTTGACATGGACCCCACCACCAGCATGAACATACCAGCACTATCATTTCGAGTCGTCTCATGATTCATGTCTACCACATCACTATTTTGGGGCATAATTTTGTAAAGAAATATACGGTAACATGGAATTCCAAGAGACCCACATGTAATTTGAAGAGTCATGTAAATTTGAAAATTCATGAAATTCAAAAAGTCATGAGGGAAGTCGAATAGTGACAAGGGCCTGTTTTACCCTTGGCTATAAATACCCCTCATCTGTAAATACAAAATACTTTTCATCTTGGCTCCTCCCACGTAGCCTTTAGAGTCTTTAATGTTTTCTTTGGGGAGTGAACAATGATTCCAATGCCCCACTTAGGGGTTAGTGATGTATGATGTATCGATGTGTCTTGGAACTCTCACTTAATTCAAAATCCTGATAACAAGCCAGTGCATTTTCACACATGTATTGTAACTGTTTGTAAGACTAATCTTGTAATACTTATAATGTATGTTTCTTTAACATGTGTTAAAAAAATTGAACTATTTTGATTGTTCTAAAACATATGTTTATGAAAATGTGTTGTATAAGTTGCTAGTGTTGTCTCACCCATCTGGGTTGCCTCATCGGACACTAGACATAACCTTTCCCATAAACTTGTTATATTTACCGTTGCACTCACGTGGACTGCTCCGCTGGGTATTGTACGTGCTATTCCTTCATTATGTGTTTGTGACTATTTCATCCATGTGGACTACTCTACCAGAAGATCCACATGTCTTGTTCTATTGTGTGTCTCTAACATAGTTGGGACTCTTCCCTTTCTACTAGGGACTCACTTCTACATTCTCCCTTCGTGGTGAAAGAACCTTGATACAAGTAACACTAGCACTCACCAAGCATGCGAACCTCATTGTTCAAAGACAAAGCAGACCACTCTCACATGCTGAAAAGAAAGAGATAAGGCATATCTTTAACATAATGGAAACAATGCCATCATATGGGATGGGACTCCTACACCAAACAATGTGAGGTCTAGTTGGGAATTCATACTGGGGAGATCCCCTAAATGTTGGCAGGTCCAGAATTATCAACATTTTGGCAATAGAAGGAGGGCCAAATGACAAGATGAGCGTATTACATCTTGTTTGAATCTCTTACCAAATGGACCATACACAATTCGTGCTCGAGGGGTGTTTCTCTCATTTCTCACTTAATCAACTATCAGTCCCCATGAGCTTCTTGATCACTTGTCCTTGTTAAAGTTTGATGGTGAGGACAGAGCATCCGTAACTGAGCACATTTCTGATTTTCTTCATTTCTTTGAATCTCATGAAATTGGTAGTGATGATATTGTTTGCATACTTTTCTTCCTCACCCTTAAACGTTGTGCTAATCGGTGGTGTCATAGCCTGCCACCTGCTTTCGTTCATTCCCTTCTCACTCTCCTAAAGGAGCTCCATCAAGCCTTCAATAAGTGTAACCACCAAGATGTCTATGAAAGAATCTCTCATCTGAGAATGAAGCTTGGTGAATAAATTAAGGACTTTGCTACCTGCTTCCTTCACCTCTATCACAAAATTCCTGAATAGTTTGTGGACCTTGACTTCATGAGCCAAGAGCTAAAATGCTTGGTTTATGTCTCCCAAAATGGTGAACCTCCTAATTTTCCTCCTTCCTCAACTCTTGCGAATCATGAGACCCCTCATCTTGCAGAGGAGGATCCCAACACCTTGTTTTTTCGTTGTCCTCCTCCCTTTCCTATCTCGAAGAGGGTACCCCCTCACAATGACCACAAAGCTGAGGAATTTGTGTAGCATGTTCCAAAATCATCTCCTCAATAACGTCCTACTCCAATGAAGGAAAATCCAGAATGACTCAGTAGGCATATGGAAAACACTCATTCCTCCACTCCTATTGGATTGATGGGGCCTAACCTAGGTTCGGTGTTAATTAGCCAAACAAATCCCTACACTACTGGCCCTTTCGTTATCAGCGCATAGAGCACCAACTGAAGTCTCACCTGAAGCAGTATGGGGGGATGTTGGAACTAGGTTTCCGCACCCTTGAGATGTTTGAAGGGTCTCTTTCGTCCAATTGTGAATAACTTTGGATAGGTCACTTCACACATAATCCTAACCTACGAGACCTTTGTGATCTGTTATAATCACCTTCACGCAACTCTAACCAAGGGCTGAGGCGATTTCACATTGCTAAGTTAGCGAACTGTGCTATTTCCCCAAGTTACACCATAGATCTTACTTATATTCTTATAATTGTTAGTCACTTCGTGTAAATATATACTTTATCTTATATTTGTTTAATCAAGACAATCATATAAGTTCATGCATCATATAAGCAACATACATGTAATTTATAACCAATACGTTCAATGCATAAAACAATAAATGAATAAACAAGAATGGTATAAAACTTCTCTTTATTAATGCTTCAATGATTACAGACTCAACCTGCCCTACACACTTAGCTGCAGGGGCCCACGCACTCAGCTACAGACTAATCCTCTGTGCACTCAACTGCAAAGCCTTCTCATACTCTATGACCCAAGATTTGATTCTACACTTAGATAAGACTCAATTCTTCATCCTTAATTTATGACTTGATTCCCCTCTTTACAACTTATAGCCTCACTCTATTTATACAATCCCATGGCCTGCGAACCATGGTTAGATCTCTAAAGCCGACATTACATTACAAAAATGAGGGCAGACAACCCTATGACTCATTTACAAGCTCGCGCTCTGCTCCCACAAAACGTGAAGTCTTTACATTGGATTTAGTTAAAATCTTAGCTTTAACCCCAAAGCTTCCCTTTTGGGATCTCACATCCAACAGATCCCAACACAAACATCATGACTCACCCTCAAGTCACTCTGTCGGTGCAGAGATATTCACACAGAGACCTCCCAACTCTGCTCGAACCACTGAAAGGTCAGCATCGCACTGAGTGATTGCCTACTATACCTCCTAGACGCATTGTTCAGAGACTGCTGAACTACTTCCCTAACCTTGTTTATAGTTCTGTACCTCCATTCAGCTGCTTGGAGTGTTAGGACTATGCTTCTATTGGCCAGTTAGACGGTTGGGCCATCTATGTATAGCTTCAAACAACTGCCATTCACTTTTCCTAGGAAAGGTTCTCCATTTAACTTTACCAATTGTACTGTGCCACCATGTGTGCTTTCCTTAATAACAAACAGTCCCACCTAATGAATTAAACCGATAAACTCTTGGCTATAGTCCCCAAGTTTATCAATGTAATCACACTCATCATGTTCTATCACCATGGTTTTCTCATCAAGAAAGTCCCTCTTTATTTCTTCCTCAAGCTTCTGGACTTCTGCTTCTGCCAGGGCACTTTTCCCCCTCAACCGAGCTCTTTCATTCATGAGTTATTCTTTGAGCACTTCCAATTGCATGATCCCTTCTTCCAAAGCTTCATGATCCATCATATCCATGGGTGTTGCTATACTCAGATTAGGCATGATATACACCATCGGCATTACGACATTCATTCCAGAAGCTAGCCTAGAAGGTGTATGTCTTGTCAGTTTCTTGCACATTGTCCTATAAGCCCATAAAATTGTTGGTACACGCAGGTCCCTATCATTTTGTTGTGCACTACATACTTTGTTCAGTGCTTCGCAAACCTTTTCAAATGCTTATGTGTGGATAACCTTCTGCGTGATCGTTCTCTCCACATTTTGTCATTCCAACCTGAACAACCAGTTGTGTAGTTGCCCCCCCAACACATGCTTATTGACCGTATCTCCCATTGTGAAGTTCATGTGCATCTATGTAGGTTGTTTGCCATATGCCTATACCCACTCGAACAGATGCACACGTGGACCATCATGTTCATTGTATTTGTCTGTCATTCACCCCTAGGCATCCCAAAGCACATGCACATCATTCGCCTGCATTCTCGCCAGTCCTCAAAGCTCCCTTTGTGTGTACACCACCATCTCATAGGCATAGCACATAGTACCCAGTGCAAGGCCTAGAAGCGTTGTATTTCCGACACTTCTCTTTCGAATCTATCCAAGAAGGTATCTACCTCGCTTAACCCATCATAAGTAGGCAGATCTCTTGCTTATGTTGATATGAAGTTCAACGTTCTAGTCATCATATTACAAATTAGTGTAGTCACCTCATGTAATTGATTCTGCCATCACTCAATCTCTTCATCAGAATCTGAGACATAGGAGCTCTCATGCTCCCATGAAATTTGCTCATCTGTGGTGGGTTTCACCTAGACTTGGTATCGCACTGTTATCTTATAGATGCAATCCAAATCATCATCGCTTTCATAATCATGCACGAGCTCCATATAGCGCGATCCTTCAGCAGGGTCCAAGGGTAAAATTACATGTAGTGACTTCTTTTCAAAAATCATTTTGCGCTTCTTTAGATTAATCACCCCATTCATGTCAGTGGCCCAACCAACTCCTAAGAGCGTGGGGCAAGGATTTCTATCATCAACAATCTCTATCACTTCAACGTCTGCTAGCACACACTTTTTCCCTCAACATCCATAGTGATTCCCTGTAATCGCACCATGGGTATTATCTTATGTTGCTTTGCCATTCACAGTTGAATAGGAGACCATTGCATCGTAGGTCTCCCCATTCGCTCCCATGTTTGCTTCGGCAGAATGTTTGCATCTGATCCTAAATCTAGAACTACTTGGTCCATTTCATTTTCTCCAATCTGTGCGGTTAACCTCATCTCTCTCCTTGTTCTTGTCCTGTGCTTTCTGATCTTCTGGATTATGTGCAATTCTCCTAGTGCGGTCCCAACTCATCTATTAATGATTTCTTGTAATCCTTTTATGACCTTACTGTCCCATAGTAACTTCATGTATGTTTCCAGGAACACCGTGAGAATAGAAGTGTCCACCTCCGACTCTGGTCTATCTTTGCTTCCTGAAGTGGAGGCATTAGCAAAGCTCTTCTTAGGTTCCATGAAGGTTTCCTTAGTGCGCTCCAAATCAAACTTCACTTCTTTTGCTAGTGCTTCGAGAACCCAAGTACAATCTTCTGGTTGTTTTCCTTTGTAATCTCCCATCACGTTTCCACTTCAAAGCATCATGTTCACATTCGGATCGTCTTCGCACAGCTCAGACCTCATCATCTACAAGTTCTGAGTTGGGGGAGGTGTTAACCCTCCTTTGTCACATATCCTAGCTATCAATGTATGACAACCTTTCATCTCATGATCAAAGAAAGTATAATACAAACATGATGGACACTTTGGGTTCATACAATCACGGCATAATGTCCTGGCCCTCTGCAATTGTAGCATATCATCTAACTGCCACCTCTTCTACGTCCTCCTCCACCTCGCCCTCGCCTGCGCCCCTGAAATCTTGTTCATGCCACTCCTGCATTCTAGTCTAGGGGCCGCGTTTTAGCTTGAACTCTATAGGTGTGAGTTCTATCCATCATCAACTCATAACTCCTACAAGTGTGCTCATCATCTCCCACTGACCTAAAAAATCTATCGAACAATTGCTACGAATTTTGCGTGTACTTCTATAACAAATGGTAGTTGTTGATAGCATGCTTTCCTCTATTTGACAAATCATGCACCACAAATCAGGCACTAGAGTCAATCCTGCTTGTGATTCCGGCCTTAATGGCATCAGTCCTCCTCCCATGGGGTTATTAACGAACATCGGGAAGTGGTTTTTATCATGGCCATAACCCTTGCATTTTATGCACCACACCTCTTCACGCACTTCTAGTTGAGCTGTCCTATCCTATTTAAGACTCTGCATCTCGAGGAAAAGGTTCTTCAACTGCGCGTTGATCTGCTAAACTCCCAAGTTAGGATCCTGCATCGGGGTCTCATGTAGCCTCATTGTGATCTCCAAGGCATCTACCCGAGTCATTAACTTCTGCTGCAACAACGCACTCCTCACATGTGCCATTAGCGATGCTACAAACCATTCGCGATGTTTTCCATCCATCAAATTCATATTAGCTTCATGAATCATACACTTCAACCTGTAATTCAACTGTCATGGAGTCTTGCCTAGCAGCATCGTGATTTCTTTGAATCCAATGATCGATTGTGCTTCAGATTTTGGCCTGCTAAATTCTTTGTTTAGCGTTGTCTGGATATCCATGATTCCTAGATTTGGATTATCATTCGAGTGCTTAATATACCAGGTCAGCACACGGTCTTGTAGGGTGCTAACCAGTGTCGCTTTATTTATATTTTCATTTGTAACTCACCGTGCTTCCCATACGGCTATTATCATGAACCAGAATTGGTTCGGATTGTCATTCCCTAAACCTTTGAACATAGGCAACTTCACTGTGCTTACCATTTTGAATTGTAGTGGCAGTGGTGGTGGCACAGGTGAAGATGGAGGTGATGGTGGTGAAGTTGGTGGCGGTGTGGGTGGGGGTGGTATTCATAGAATTCTCTACCTTATCAGATTGATCTCACTTCACGGTGAGACCTTCGCGAGCTCTCCCTCGTTCCCTCATGTAGGTGAGATCAAGGGGTTGTTCTCTGCTCCCTTACTTCCTTCATTCCTGTAGGTTCTTCCACTTCGTGTAGCTCCAGACGTCAATATAATTACATAAACCTCTTCTCTCATAATAACATTTTAATCCAATTACTTAAAGACTTAATGTACTTACCTCATGGTCCGTTGAGAAAGTGTTGCTCTGCCTCATTGTAGCCAAGTGAGGTGTCAACCATGTACTCAATAATGAATCCTACTATAGTTCAATCAAGTGAGTGATCAACAATGTGCATGATCTGATCCTTCAATGCTTCCAATATGCACACCAAATCTTGGGTCCACACGATAGGACCATCGAGCTTCCACCTTCCTTGGCTATCTACTAGCTTCACTATCCACTCGTACAACTCAGTAGGGAAAGACACAAAGAATATTTCATGGTTCTTTGTGTATAGGTAGCAATCTAACCACTCTTCTTCTGATAGTCATGGGTTCTTGTTTTCCTGTGCCTCGAACTTGTGCATTCTCATGTCCAACCAACCTTCAATTTCCTTCTTAATTGGATTCCAATGATACGACATCAGACATCTCTATGCAGATTACGGTCCCAGCAATGGAACCATTTTTTGGCTTGATGGGGCCTAACCTAGGTTCGAATTTAATTAGCGAAAAATAAATCCCTAGACTACTGGCCCTTTTGGCATCATCTCACAGAGTGCAAACTGAAGTCTCACCAGAAGTAGTGTGGGGGGATGTTGGAACCAGGTTTCTACACCCTTGAGATGTATGAAGGGTTTCTTTAGTCCAACTATGAATACCTTCACGCAAGTCACTTCATGCATAGTCCTGACCTGCGAAACCTTCTCGATCTATTATAATGGCCTTCGTGTTGACCTAACCAAGAGCCGAGCTACTTTCATGCCGCCAAGGCAGTGATCTGTGCTATTTCCCCAAGTTACACCACAGATCTTACTTATCTTCTTATAACTATTATTTACTTCAAATAAATAGATACTTTATTTTATATTCACTTAATCAACACAATCATATAAGTTCGTGCATCATATAAACAATAGAAACGTAATTTATACCCAATACATTCAATGCAGAAAACAATAAATTAATACATAGGAATGGTATAAAACTTCTCTTTATTAATGCTTCAATGGTTACAAACTCAACCTACCCTGCGCACTTAGCCACAGGGGTCTGTGCACTCAACTATAGACTAGTAGGCCTTTGCACACCCAGCTGCAGAGCCTTCTCCTACTATATGACCCAAGACTTGATTCTACACTTAGATAAGACTCAATTCTTCATCCTTCATTTATGACTTGATTCCCCTCTTTACAACTTAGAGCCTCGCTCTATTTATACAATCTCATGATCTGCGGACCATGGGTAGATATCTAAAGCTAACATTACATTACAAAAATGAGGGCAAACAACCCTATGACTCATTTACAAGTTCACGCTCTGCACCCATAAAACATAGAGTTTTTACATCGAATTTAGTCAAAATCTGAGCTTTAAGCCCCAAAACATCCCTTGGGTATCCCGTGCCCAACAAATCTGTAATAAGACATCATTGCTCATAACCCAAGTCTTGAGTCTAATCTTTGTCTCTGCTATCCTCCACCATCTACAAGCCATGACTCCTTGTACCATGACTCGCTTAATCAATCCGTTTCACAAGATAGTTGCACACATTCTCTTGATTCTCAAGTTGCTGGCTCATGTTGTGTTCATGTGCAAGGAGGTATCCATATATAGATAGAGGCATGGGAAGGTCAAGACACAACCAATTCCTCTTCCATGTTTCAAAATAGTTCACATCATGACATCAAGCTTCCATTCTTGATCGATTCTCGATCCGCAAATCTTGGTGAAACATCATGCACAATTAATTATTTCAATCAACCTCCAATCTTGTGTTGTCATCACTCCTATGCTTTCGTATGTTGTGACGAAAACCTGAGCACATCATGTGATATGTTGTTCTCTCATGTACACTCTAACTCAAATTCTAAATATGCATTGATCAAAGAAGATGTCCATATTGAAACTTCCTTTGCACCTCACTTTCCTATGTGTCCTACCATTCACAACGGATCTACATGTGATGGAGATACCCCCTATTCTCTTGCTTCCTCATCTAATGAGTTATCTCCTCGATTGACACAAGGTAGTAAGGTTTTCCATGTTGAAAATAGTCTCAACACACAAGACTCTTCCCACTTGTCATCATTTTGTGTGTTGCATGAAGACAACTCATCAAGTCATATTGACGAAACGGAAAATTTTGATAAAGCCTATGACAGAGATGGTTGTTATCCTAAGAGTGCTTTTGAAATCAACAACAACAACCATCCATGATTTGGTTCACATCTCAAAGATGAAAATTTTTAATTCTGGAAAGTTTTGGGAGGTGCCATGGAGTCGAGTCACTTCAACCTCCATTGATGGTTATGTGGGGACCTTGTGATTCTGGTAAGCCCCTTGAACCAAATCAGATCTCATTTCTCATGCACAATTCGTCTATCTTCATGGTTACACTTGATGTGGATTTCCATGTAAAGGATATTTACTCTTCCAAGTGTGATATTTTGAAATTTCAAATTTCACTAATGACTGAATCCATAAGTCTGTTACGACATGTCCATGTTCATGCACTTCTGTTACATCCCATTGGGATTAGGAGTGTCCATCCCTCATTCAATCAGGGAAGAGTGAAGTTGATCATCTCAAAGAATATCTTCATTTGGAATCATACTTATTGGGTTTTCTCTCTCGTGATTGGTTCCTTGGTCTTCTTGCGAATTTTTCACGTCAAATTTTCCTACTCATCACACCAGAAATCACCCTATGTGATGATGAGCACACAACCTATCATGCAAACCAAGTTACTCTCATTTCACCACACCTCAACTGGCTTCACACATTCACACTGCTAGCATCATTTATACATTTTTGTGATGACAACAATTCCAGCACAATTTTTCACTAGTTGTAGGTGGGTGTTCTGTCATATCTAGTGCAAAACGAACTTAGTTCCCTCATTCAGAGTGTTTGCAAGATTGTTCAAAAATTTTCTTTGTTCATGTCAAAATGGGAATATGGGATCTCAACCAACTGGTCTGAGTTTTCTTCTATCTTGGGTGGCTATCATGTACTTTATCATTTTCCCAATAGTAGATACAATGACATCCACTTCATGCACTATGATCTTCACCATGTAACATATTTCTCCACAGACTTCTGTCAAGAAAGTGAGGCACTTCAGCTTGCACCGATGGCTATGGTACGCCCTCACTATCTTGTCATGACCAATGAGAATGATGAGATCTATCTATCTGTACCAAATTCTCATCGTGATACGCTTTCTTGAATCAAGAATCCATCTTTTCAAATATCTTGAGTCTTTCAAAAAAAACACCACAAATATTTTCATCCAATCACTAAATGGCTGGAGCAACCTTACTTGGCAAGTCGTGTTGAAGGTAACAAGCTTCAGTCCTTCCTCACACTCACTAAGAAACTCAGTGCAGAGGAACATACACTCACAAGAGGCCTCCGAGGTGTTGGGTTGTGTTATATTCTTTCCACATAGTTAACAGGGGGTTTGAGGGCTACACGTAACCCGACTTTATGGGGTCCGGGGTAGCGCCCCAGAAAATTTTGGCTTTTGACCCTATGTTAGGTTGGGCAGACCCACCTATGGTTTTGTGCATGATTTTCGCACATGTTTTTGGACGCGGTGGTTTTCGGTCCATGGTTTTGGACGCGATGGTTTTTCAGTCCATGGTATTGGATGCTTCAGCATGTATAAATATGTATTGTAACATTGAAAGGAACATAATGAAAAATCAAGCTGGTAGTCTCCGTTTTGAGATCCAGTGGGAAATCTCTGTGTATATGTGTTTTATGTGTTATGCTCTCGCATTTTTACTTTTCCTGTGATTTAGAATTCGTATGCAAGTAATTTCTGTACGGGGTTAAAACCTACACAGGGTTTGTTGAAAAAGTGTAGCCACCGAAGAGGTAAGCATGTGTGTTGGGTGGTTGTGACACATCTTTCAGCCCAGAGGAAATATCTTCTTTCTCATGCGCAAGTTTGTCAAGTTTTTATATTTTCTGTTTCACATTGTTTTTTATCTATTTTAATCACTTGTATCTTTGTTATTGTAGGTAGGGTATGCCTATGGTGGCTTCACTGGAAATTTATTTTCAGGTAACCTTAACCGTTTAGCATAGGAGTTGGAGTAGTGCTTGCTTTCTCACTTGTCTTTGCTTTCTAGTTTGCATGTTTTTTTTCTTGCTGACTTGGTTTAGTTTTTTTTCTTTCTTGTTTTGCTCGCTTGTTGTCCTCTCACTTACTATGTTTGCTTCTCTTTTTTTGGTTTGCTTAATACGAAGCTATTTTTGGGTCTTTTTTTAATAAGTGTTTCTCTCTACTAAGTTATGGCCTTTGAATGAGTAAGTGGCTAAGATCTAAAGAGTCTTATGACACTACAACACTTGGTCAGTCCTATGTCTGTCTTCTTTGTTCCTCATTATAACCTTTAGTTGATGAAGTCTTGATGGAAAATACGAGTCGTCTGCAAGGGGAGCTTGGGTCCAACCATGAACCTATGTCAACACTCAGAAACCCCATGCCTATACTCAACCTTCTGCTTTGTGTGTTCAAGCTCATCCAACTATAGAAATGAAGAAGGGGAAGTCTAAATGAGAAAAATTATGTCAGAGGTCTTACATGCTTCACTGAAGAAACAACCTCTTCTACTCTCAATAAGTTAGGATCCCTCTTCTACCCCAAAAATAAATAAGTGCCTATGCATAGTCCTCTTAAAAAAACAATAGAAAGGCAAAATAAGAGAAATGATCCAGGTGGATGTTGGTGCCCACCCACCTATCCCACTTGGACCCCTACAATTGTCTCTTTTAGCTTTTTCAGTTTCCTTAATTGTAGCACAATTTACTATTTTTAGCAGTTTTTTGGGTCCTAAACTTTCGAAGCTGTTTGGAGGCCCTAAACGATTTTTTTTGGGAAAATGGGAGAAACATGGTTCCATGGACCAATGTTGCTCATCCCAAAGTTGTATTCCTCGGATACATATTTCTAACTAGGTATTATGTGCATCAAATGGAGATCATATGCCAAAGTTATGACCCCGAGAAGTTGATGTACCGATTTACCTAGAATGGGGCCCATAGTTTGCGCTTCATCTCCTAGGGTTAGGTTTTTGGATGTTTAGGGTTTTCCATTGTTTCTCAACAATAAATAGGCCTTTGAGCCTCATTGTAAGACAATTCAGAGGCATGTAGATGCCACATCTCTTCTCATAGATAAGCTACCATCACCCTAGCTGTTTTATTTCCATTTTTGTTTGTAAGTATATTTCAGTATTTTACATTAATGAAATGAAGTATTATTTCTGTTTCATCTCTGTATTTATGGTTATTTCTGTAATTTGTTGCATTCCTATATTAGTGGTATCAAAGTGCTCTTATCTTCCTCTATTTTTCTTTGCATGTCACCAACAAGGTCAGGATATATGGAGCTAGGGCTCGATTTGGTTAAACCTTTTCAAGGTCAACCTCACAAATCCCAACGACCTCCCATGGTGGATGCAAAGAAAGATGAGGGGGCAGGAGATCCTATCAAAATCTTGCTCAAAGAAGCTCTCGAGTGACAAAGGAACATGATGATGGAAAACTTTTCCCAAATCTTTCGGTGGCTACCCAAGGGCAACAGATCTGCTTCCAACAACTATGATAGAAATACCACACCCTTTAGGATACAAGTTAACATTGAAATCCCCATATTCAAGGGTCAGATAGACGTAGATGTTGTAGATAAATGGTTAAATTTGCTAGAAGGTTATTTTTATGTTCATGATTTTTCCATCCATGGAAAGATCACTTTTGCACTTCTCAAAGAATCCGCCCACATCGAAGACTGCTGGGAAAGCTACTGCGAGCAGAAGGATGAAAGTACAAGCTCACTCTTTTCAGCCACACCTACTTGGAATTCATTCTAGGATGCCATAAAGGAGCATTACTACCCTATCAAGAGCTATGAGGAAACATTTATAAAGTGGACTACACTACTGTAAGGAAGGGACCAAGATGTGTCGGAGTTCACAAATATTTTTCATACACTTCCCACAAAGTTGGGTATAAAGGATTTTGAGCTTCATTTGGTACTCAAATATTGTGGCTACTGCCATAGATACATTAGGATGAGATGGAGTTCTTGAACATCTCCTTGATCAGCATGACATACCAATATGTTGTCAAGATTGAGCAAAAGTTTAAAAAAAAGAAGAAATACTTTGGATATGTGAATCCAAAGAACAAAGGAAAAAACCAAGGCGGGGTGACCGAAGACAAACTATCGAAGCCAAAAGAAAAGAACAACACCACGAAGTCAAACAAGGACATAGGAAAGCGGTGTGAGTTCCATAAGAGACCCACTCATAACACAAGTCAGTGTTGGACCAAGCAGTCACTGGTGTCCGAGTTGAGGGCTTCATAATCAGATGCATATTCTAATCATGAGTCAGAACCCAATAAGGGGAATGACAAAGGGAAGAAAATTATTGATGCAAAGCCCAACACCACTATTTCCACTGCCAAGATCCAGAAGAATGGGCCCAAGGATCTAGAGGAGGGGGGTCGCCTTTTCCACTCACAAATGTGAGTGAAGGGTTCGCCGCTTCAATTCATTTTCAATGGTGGCAACAAAATGAACCTCATTTCAACAGAGTTCGTGAAGTAGCTGGGACTACCAACCATACCACACTCGCATTGTGTGATGTTGGACCCCTTGATGTTTGTGATGTATTATTAGGCCAACCATACTTGTGGAGGCGACATGCTGTGTATGAGTCGAGGCCTCGTGTTGTTATTCTTTCTTTGGATAATTCATTATACAGGATACCAGAGGTAGCCCCACCTACTGCCACCACTTTGATCTCTACTAAGAAAGGCAATAAGATCATCTCCTAGTCTAGGAAATTTATTTTCTATATGGTTCATTGTCAAAGTAAGGAGAAGATAATAGCCACATCCATGGCCCCTGGGAAGGGTTCCTCCACACAGCAGATTCAAGTGGATATGGTCATGAAAGAAGACATGGACATCTTCTCCTCACCCACAGGGGTATTGTTCCACTGTCACGTCAAGCATTCGTCCTATCTGACTTTTGGAGCACCTCTACCCAACATGTCGATCTATCGCCACTCCCTCCTAGAAAATTCCAAGTACAAGTAGTGACATGATAAGAATCAGGTACCACACAAGTTTCAAGTGGGTGACAAATTCTAGTTGCATCTGAAGAAATAACACCTTACAAGAGCCCATCAGAAGCTTAGACCACTCTGATATGGTCCTTACACTATTACCAAGGTTGTGGGAAACAATGCTTTGGAGAACAACATTCCCCCATTCCTTCTCTTGCACCGATTATTCAATGTGGAATACCCTTGACGATGCTTCCCACCAGTATTGGACACATCAGAGGTTGCAGAACAACTCACTAGGGACCAAGTTCAACAGAAGTTTCCTCATCTCATGGAGGAACTCAATGCAATGGGGACCATTGCTTCCTAGGGGGGAGTAATGATCCTGGTGGATGTTGGTGGCCAGCCACCTATCCCACTTGGACCCCCACATCTGTCTCTTTCAATTTTTTCAAGTTCCTTAATTGTATCACAACTTACTATTCTAGCAGTTTTTCGGGTCTTGAACTTCTCGAGCCGTTTTGAGGCCCTAAGCGATGTTTTTTTGTTGAAACTAAGAGAAACATGGGTCCATGGACCTATACTTCTCATCCAAAGGTTGTATTCCTCATATATATCTTTATAACGGGGTATTGTGTGTGTCAAACAAATATTGTATGCCAAAGTTATGACCCTGGGAAGTTGATGTACCAATTTACCCAAAATGGGGCCCATAGTTTGGCGCTTCATATCTTAGGGTTAGGTTTTTGGATGGTTATATTTTTCCATTGTTTCTCAATAATAAATAGGCCTTTGAGCCTCATTGTAAGATAGTTTAGAAGCATGTAGCCACCACATATCTTCTCAGAGATAAGCTACCATCACCCTAGCTAGTTTATTTCCATTTCTGTTTGTAAGCATATTTCAATATTTTACATTAATGAAATCAAGTATTATTTCTACTACATATCTATATTTATGGTTATTTTTTTAATTTTTTGTGTTCTTGTCAAAATCCAGATCAAGAATGCCTTCCTATACAGAGAGGTGAAGCATGCAACTCCACTAGGGTATTGACCAGGCTCGCTGGAATTGAAGAAATGCATGTGTTCCTGCTTGACTCCATCGGGGTACTATCTAGGCCTGTTGGTAGCGCAGAAACACCAAATATGAAAAATTATACTCTGAAGAATTTTAACTCACAAGACAAATTGCCCTTCCCGATTTCGAAGCATTGTGATCAAGCTGAACCTCGTTCTTGTATTTGACTGAGTTGGTGGAAGCTGGACCATGTATGTCCATGGGCTAAGTGGGGAAGCTGAAGTAACTAGCACAATGATTCAATACTCCTTGAAATACAAAGATTGTGCGTTGTCAATGAGCCAAATAGAGAGGCTAGAATTCAAGCAATGTGTCGCCAAGTGTTGTAGCGGCTGCAACACCCTATAAAATTTTGGTGTGCATCTAATTTCAAAGCCTTCCTTGGATTTTTCCTTGATGTTTGCAAGTACTCAGGCTCATCCCATGAGCTCGTGTTGAGTCTTTTCACCCTCCTCACTTTACCATTCAACGAACAACCTTTTTCATGTTGGCCACAATGTCATGCTTGCAACGATGTTATATCAATGCATAAGGTCTCGCTTCATGTGTACTAGTTGTATTTGTTGTGTAAACATCCATCGCACTCACACGTGAAGTTGTATGCATTGTCACGCAAGAATCCTCGGGGTCATTCAATGATCTATTAAAAGTGTCGCGCTTGCCACTCGCATATTCGGTTAGTCACACTGAGTATATGTTGTCTTTATGATTTGATGCATCTTGTTGTTGAGTAATGTTGAGTGTGTGTTCACAAGATCATGTATGCACAAGTTCACTCACTCAAACACTTATACATTTTGTTGAAGTTCTAACAGCTGGATCACCCTCTAACTGTTGGACCCTCACTAAGATGCATTGCGCAGTTTCAACACTTAGTGAACATGTATTGCTACCAAAAATTGTGCAGAGTTTGAGGATGTCTCCCAGACGTGGGAGACAACCTTCAGTGTGAAATCCTAGAATTGACCGAACAGAATGTCGCCTAGAACAATGCAGAAGAATCTTACCAAGCCATCTCAATTTGCATTTCCTGCAAGCGAATCAAACAACCCTCTAGCGAATCAAACAACCCTCTAGCTAGTCAACAAGCGAGGATATTTTTTTGCGAATAGATGAACATGTGAAGCATGTCAAAGAATAAGCGAAGGAGTGAAGTACACATGCAACATCAAGCGAATACCAAGAACATTGAAGGCTCTACACACCTTTCCTTGCGAAGGAGAAGCTATGATACACCAAGAGAACATCCATCACTCAATAGCATTGTAGCTCGACATGGACACCACCAACATCATGAACATACTGGAACTGTCATGTCGTGTCGTGTCATGAGTCATGTCAGCCACATCACTATTGTGGGCCATATTGTTGTAAATAAATGTAATGTAACATGGAAGTCCAAGATACCCACATGTATTTGAAGAGTCATGTAAAGTTGAAAAGTCATGAAAGTCAAACAATCATGAGGGATGTTGAACATTCACAAGGGCCAGTTTTACCCTTGGCTATAAATACCTCTCATTTGTACATGCAAAATACTTTTCACATTGGATTCTCCCACATAGCCTTGAGAGTCTGTAATATTTTCTCTTGGGAGTGAGAAGTGGCCCCAATGCCTTACTTACAGGGTTAGTGATGTACGGTGTACTGATGTGTCTTGGAAATTTCACATAATTCAGAAGCCTAATAACAGGCCATCACGTTTTCACACATGCATTGTAAGTATTTGTAAGACTTATCTTGGAACACTTGCAATGCATGTTACATTTACCTATGTTAAAAAAATTAAACCATTTCGGTTGCTCTAATGTGTATGTTTATGAAAATGTGTTGTATAATTGTTAACGTTGTCTCGCACATGTGGGTTTCCTTGCCAGACACTAGATAGAACCTTTCCCATAAACTTGTTATAATGATCATTGCACTGGTGCGGACTGCTCTGCTGGGTGTTGTAATTGTTATTCCTTCATTATGTGTTTGTTACTGTTGCATCTGTGTGGACTACTCTGCTGAAAGCTACACATTTCTTGTTGTGTTGTGTGTCTTTGACAAAGTTGGGACTCTTCCCTTTCGAATAGAGATTCACTACCAGCCTCTCCATCCGTGGTGAAAGAAACTTGACACAAGTAACACTAGCACTCACCAAGCATGTGAACCTCATTGTTCAAAGACAAAGAAGACCAAAGAAGACCACTCTCACATGCTGACAAGCAAGAGCTAAGGATATCTTTAAGATTATGGAAACTAGGCCATCATATTAGATGGGATTCCTACACCAAACAGTGTGAGGTCTTGTTGGGAGTTCATTCCGGGGAGTTCCCCTAAATGTTGGAAGGTCTAGCATCGTCAAAAGCCTCTGATATTTTCCTTTCACCATTATTATCCATAAATTCAATAGCCTTATCATAGAAATCTACTTTGGTACTATGGAGGTACAACCAATACATACCCAAAAGCATTCTATATTATCCTAATGGAAGAACATTTAAATGCATTGTTATAGGCACACCATTAATGTCAAATTCACAAACTGTTACCCACTGATGAACTCTCTTCTTAGCACATGTAGTCGACTACACCAACCAAGACTCGACATGCACTTCCTTCCTCAAGCGACACTTATCCACCAAGTTTGGATTAACTTAGCTATAATTAGATATAGGGTCAATAAAAATAGAAATGGTTTGAAGGAAGAGATTACCTTCCATATCAATAATGAATGTCAAGTGATTTCCTTGCTTGTTGTCAATGATTGCATAAATATGAGGAATGTTATGGCCACATCCCCAACTGTCTACACATCTTGAGCATTGTAGATATGAGGTGTGCTACCTTGGTACAATGGAAAATCATTCTTGCGATGATGTTTGCTACATATCCAATGTTGCAATGGTCCCCTACCAGCACCTCTAATCTACTACTCTCCAAGTTTTGCCCCATGTCCCTTTATGGTTGCATTAAACTTTTTGTAAAAAGAAACGTTTCTTTCTCACTTACATCCTAAGGTCTTCCCCACTTTGGTCGCTACTTCCCTTTAAATTTTTCATTCGCCTTCATTTCATGCTGAGGTTTAGATTTATGCTTTGACTACTCATAAAAATGCAACAATTTCCTGATGGCTTCCACCAACAACTGTGTCTCATCTGTAGGTTTTAACCCCGTACAGAAATTACCTGCATACGAATTCTAAATCACATGAAAAATAAAAATGCGAGAGCATAACACATAAAACACATATACACAGAGATTTCCCACTGGATCCCAAAACCGGGACTACCAG